>JAULBW010065956.1:0-45343 GCA_032358265.1 Vaucheria bursata
TTCTTAAACTGAGAACAGAAACAATGACGCAGCTAACATAGTTATAGGATTAACCGTTAACCAGTTAATTCCTAACACCACCCTTTAATGGGGTTTAGATATACAATACTTTTAATTGATAAATGTAATACTTTATTGACAGTGACTCTGAATGTCAGCTAAGTAACTTTATGCATGAAGATAGCCCATAGTACACCATTTGCAAATGAGTTTTCTATGCCCTACATTTAAACTGAAAATTTCAATTCTGAGGTTTTTGTATTACTTCTGGATAAAAATAAATTTTGTGTAATATTTCTGAGCAAATGCTTCGAGGATAGGAAGCAGATTATCCTGAATTTTTTAATACAGAGGCAATGCATACGGTTAAGCTCCACTCTGCACCAAGTGTTATCTGCTACCATGAATTGAATTTTGATACAACCAAGTTTATGGTGTAAAAAGAACTGATAACGACTTCACTTTTCATATTTAATTTTACCAGTTACATTGCCGAAAATATATATTGATAACAAATTATAAGATATTTTATGAGTACATCTTCATTTTGACCAAGCTAACAGTGGTTAAAAGCATGAATGACAAAATTACACTTCTCTAATCATGTCAGATTATATCCTGCCATTTCTTTGTCGGTCTTTCCGAAATTTGAAATCTGAGTTATCTTGCATCTAGTGCTGGCACATAACGTTGCGTCAAGTCGACCCGTTGATACTTGTACGTATTTTTAATGACTCGTAAATAAATTCAAAGTATCGAATCAATATATCGGTTCACAATGAAGATTGTTACTTACGCATAGCGTTACTGGAAAAAATTTACTCTGATATCCGAGGCTATGATGCTTTCAGTCACGAATTCGGATGGTATCGTCTTCATTTATGCAGGATTCACTATTGGTATATTTGTGATGGCTGCATCGACTTTTTTAATGTTTAGAAAAGTCCAATCAAAGAGGGAAATTATCGACTACGAGCAGAAAGCCATAGAAGTTACAGAAAATAGCTATCCTGCTGGAACAATTCATATATATTTTGGATCCCAAACTGGCACTGCTGAAGGCTTTGCCAAAACTATTGGGGAAGAAGCTTCGCGAAATGGATTTTTTGCTCAAGTGATCGATCTAGAGGACTTTGATGCAGATAAGCTAGTAAAAGCTGATAAAGCAATATTTTTGATGGCTACATATGGCGAAGGAGACCCAACCGATAGCGCCTTACGTTTTGCTGAATGGTTAAAAGATGTTGCTTCGCAGAAATCCCTTGTGTCTTGTCAGGTAACGTACACGGTTTTTGGCCTCGGGAATCGCCAGTATGAGCACTATAACCAGGCAGGAAAGTCGACTGATGCAAGACTGACTGAAGCTGGATTGAAGCGCATGTTTGATTATGGAGAAGGCGACGATGATGGTCAAATTGAAGAAGATTTTGATGCCTGGAAAGAAAAACTTTGGCCAGCTCTAGCCTTACAAAATGATTATGATTGCATGCAGCAGATTAATCGAAGTTATATACCGCTTCCATTCAAGCTTTACTTTCTATCTACCACTGAAGATAAGAACGAGTTGACGAGAATCGGACCTGCAGCTTCTTCAAGACATTTTTGGCAAGCGAAATCAGCCAATATCACTGTCAATAAAGAGCTTCAAAAGCAGCCTTCAAAAAGTAGCACACGACATATTGAAATAGACATCAAAGATGCAGGTTTATCCTATGTAAGTGCCGATAATCTATCTGTTTTACCGGAAAATTGTTCTGAAGCAGTTGAAATATTTGCCAAACATCAAAATTATGATTTGAATGCGATTTTCACTCTCGAATATGAGGATAATCATAAAGCTATTTTTCCTACCCCATGTACTGTGCGGCAAGCACTAACCTGTTATTTAGATATATGTGGGGTTCCTCGCAAAGGTGTCCTAGAACGATTCGTAAATTTTGTAACGGACAGAAAAGAACATGAACGACTCGAACTCCTCGTTTCTCGTGAAGGTCGTGCTGAGTTTCGCACATTTGTGACAGATGCACGTAGGACATTAGTTGAACTTTTCTGTGAAGTTTTTACTAGCATCATTGTTCCATTTCCAGAACTCTTATGTCTAGTCCCTCATATGCAACCGCGAGATTATACGATATCGAGTAGTTCATCTTTGTACCCGACAAGTATTCATATTACCGCTGCAGTTTTGAAAGAAAATTTGTGTGAAAATAGACGTTACCAAGGTCTATGCACGCGACACTTGGAAGCACTGGAGCCTTCAAAAAATTCTTGCATTCGTGCATTTATCCGAAATTCTTCCTTTCGGCTCCCAAAGGACACATCTAAACCAATCATAATGATTGGTCCTGGTACCGGTATTGCTCCAATGCGTGCATTGATTCAAGAACGAAAATTTCAAAATGCTAGCGGTTCAAATGTGCTCTATTTCGGTTGTCGCAAACTGAATGAAGATTATATATATCGAGACGAACTTGAGGAGTATCTAAATGAAGGTGTTTTGACAGCCTTACGCACAGCCTTTAGCCGTGAAACAGCCAAAAAAATTTATGTTCAAGATGTGATACGAATGCATGCAGCGGAAACATGGAAATATATTTTTAAATTAGGTGAGATTTTATTCAAAATCAGTAAGACTGATAGCAAATTTATGAAAAATTTAAGTCTGATCACCCTTTTTTATTAATGCAGCACATAAATCCTTATAAATACATACATTTATATATAAGGATTAGTGGTACACCAGTATTAATATTATATGCAAACAAATTTTAAAGCTAATTTGTAACCAGTAATTTTTAATTACTGAAAGATACAACTGGTAAGAGTTAAAAATTGGGGATGGAATTGTTTAGATGATATCATTTCAATAAAAATTAAGTGAAATTGAAATTTGGTCTATGCGAATGGTCGTAATGCTGGATTCAACGCCATTGTAATTACAATCAAAGAGAATCTAGTGCCTAAGATCCAGTCATTTTCTCTTGCACTCGAGAAATATTTAATGATTTTTTGTTCAAAACGAGTAATACGATGATTATTAAGTTCAAAAACCTCAGTATGTAAACTTTAACTTCAATGTGCGCAGTAGAAAGACTTTAAAGCAGAGCAAATATTTTTTTTATTTTTTCAGTAAAAATTAGGAATGCGTATTGCTGTTTCTATTTTTTTTGCAGCTTGAATGTTGCTCTTGGAAATGCATGCAAATCATGATTTTATTACATATTAATATCACTGCTTTTGTATGATATTATCAAATTCATAGCTAAATGTAATTTTTCAAAACAGCGCTTTTGTCGTAAAAATATAAACGTGCCCATTTTTGTGAATCATGTAAACATACCATCGTTTACTGATATATACAATTGTACCTCTATCAAATTTGTACAAATAATTTTTAGAAAAAAGGGATGATACATGCAAAATTTCTATTTTTAAGGCCAATATTCTGTCCCACATGCATATTGATTCATAAAGAGGATTTTTCACATGAATTAGATGGATTTATTTTGTAAGAGATATTCTAAGATATATATATATATATATATATATATATATGGTGAACATCGGACAGAAAAAATCTGTCAGGACCACCAATTTGATTCGTTTATGAGCGAATTCGTCTTATCCAATATTTGCTGAATACATTGATGCCTACCTTGGCCCTAGAATTTTTTCCCAAACAAAAGATCACAGTTATGGAAATTTTCATGAAAAACTATTCTTTCCCAATGAATATCCACATAACTTATCATGACCTTTTGCTTGGGGTATTTATACATGTATATTTAATATGAATTGCTAATATCATAGGTGCATATGTATACGTATGTGGCGGTACATCTATGGGTAACGATGTACATTCGACCTTTACAGAGATATGCATCTCTGAAGGAGGATTGTCCTCCGATGAAGCTAAGAAATTTATGCAAAATTTGCACACAGATGGACGCTATGTACAAGAGCTCTGGTCGTAATGACTATGTGACATACGAAATTTTGACTATTGGTACTATTGTTATGTAGCACATTTGAAAATACACTTTTTTCTTTTAATTTTTTGGATAATTTTATGCTGAAGTACATGATAAAACAACAGTGGCAATTAAATTTTTCTCTAGAACATTAATCAAGTTGAAGTAAAATAATATGCTTCAGGCTTTTTCATATTTCTATCGTTACTTCGCCTACCTCTCTGCTGCTAACTAGACTTACTTGTATCATCAACTACTTTAGATAGTAAATAGTTCTTAAAAAAGCTTTTCGAACCAACTCCAAACTATGACCACACTATTCACGGTTTCAAATAAAGGATAAGGATTTGGAAACAAACATTTATGCTTCTTTATTTCAATTTCTTACGTCCTAATGGCTAAGTCAGATGCAGTTATAATGAAAATCTTCAATTGTGATATTTCATTACTTTATAAATCACAGAAATAAAGCAAATGTGGCTTTTGAACAAATGCAACTAACTTCAAACAAGTTTTCTTATTTTATGCCCTTTCTCCCAATATGCTAAAGAATTTGGAATGTAAACATATTTTATTGGAAAAAATTATTCTTTGTATCATTTGGCTACAACAAAACAATGAAGTTTGGGATATTTATTTTGCTGACAAATTGTGACCTTCTGTATCCTTCATTCGTGCGTGCATGCGCACATGTGGGAGGAGGTACAGTGGTGCTTTATTCTACCAAATGCAAAGCAGATAAGAAATATGAAATATTTTTAGAGGATAAACTTGCCTGAATTTTTTAATTTTAAAAATATTCATGAGAACTTTATTACACAGCCTGTTTAGGTAAAAATTAATAAATCAACAATCAACTTACTGATCGTGGTAAATAATCTTTGTTTTGTTAATCTTTAAGACCAGAAATGCACGTCTAATACTTGCCGTTCTCACTGGGAGGGTTAGAATTATTAGGATTGTGAAGCGAAGAACTATATGAAAATGATCAGATTCATTGTATGACATGCACTTGAATTCTGAATGCTTTTTTCCATGTTAGGAACTAGTCTTTTATGTTCAGTGCAAACCTCAATATTTTTGCATTAATTTTATCCCTATCAGAATTCTGAAGTTTTTTGTTGTGCACATTATCTCAATCTCCCATTTTTTTGCAGAATTCCAAGTCCCTTAAAATTATTTCCAGTTTCCTTTCAAAAATGAAATACTCATCAAAACACACTATTTGATCCATATGGTTGAAAAGCAGGCAAGCAATAAATCTACTCCATTTCAATGGAGTATGATCAGCGTAAGATTAAATATCAGGAATAAAAAACTCGTTTCTGGGTAGATTCATTCAAGAGAAATCGACTTATGCATTCTGCAACTGAATTAATTGTGCAAATAGAGCATTTTCATCCGGATTCTTTCTTCATAGTATTTTGATTCTATTGTTACTGGCTGACTTTTCTCTGACCTTCACTCAGATGAAATGGACTGCCTTAAAAACCTTTAATTGTCATAAAAGAATAATTCATGTATACTTTGCTTTGTACTTATTTTCCGACAGGTTGAATATCCACGAATAATTCATGTATACTTTGCTTTGTACTTATTTTCCGACAGGTTGAATATCCACGAATAATTTTACACACATAATTAGGTGTAATAAAAAAGAATTGAACGACTTGTTGATAGGTTGAAGAAAGAAGAAGAGGGAAACTTTGTTTTTTATGTCCTCCCCCTTCCTCCCTGTGGCTTTGCCATAGTTTATATTAGCTCACGAAGTCTTGTGTTAGTCGTTATGTGTTGCGAGGAATCATTGACATCTTTTGGCCAATTTCACAAAAGGTCCAAATTTTAAATCACGATTGATCATATAAAAAATTTGGATACGATTTATTTACATTAGGATAACAACGTAACAGTTTCTTACACAGCTTGAAGCAAAATTTTCAAAGACTCTCGAGGCGAGCTTTCATTTGAGCCAAATCAGCATCTTGCTCAGCTCTAGCTAACTCCTCTTGATCAGCTGATATTTCAATATTACCCTGTTCTTGGTATGTCTCGGGTACTGCTGTTGGAGCATCGATAGCGCCAGCTAATCGAGTGGCTGTAATTTCGGCAATTATTTTTTCAACCTGATCATCAACTTCATCCTCTGTTCCGAAAGACTGGATTGTTGTAAGAATTAAAAAATATTGTTATTGAGTCAAACTTTGTCATTAAACAGAAAGAAATTTTTTTACGCATTTTAAAATTGGCCATGTGATTTCAAAAATTTAGATGTATTGAAATTTCAATAAAAACTCCCAACAAAATATATAGAACAAATTTCTTTCACCTTTTGAGATATTAATAATAATTTAGAGTAAATTCATGACGGAAATATCCGACTAACAAACTAGAAAAACTAATTTAGACAGGAGAAAAAAGTGCGTTTCAATTCATATTTTTTTGTTTACTGAGGATAGAATAATTTCTTGAATGATTTTTAGAATATAGTCAACTTTCTTGTAACTCGAAAATTTATTCAGTCCTGAGCAGTCCCAGATTCACCTAAAGTATGTAAGTTGCAACATTTTTGATGGCAATACTATCGAAGAAAAAATTTACAGTGAAATCTGCTCAACAATTTGAGATGAAAAGAGAAATTCATTTGATCATAGATGTTTGAGAAAACATATTTTACTTAAATTCAAATTCAGGGAGCAGAGGGTTTCAATTGAATATATCAAGTACTTCATAAACATCAAGTTCTATTCTATACAAAGTTTGAATAGTAAACTTGACAATACTAGGTGCCATATTAGAATTAAAATAAATTTTAGGGTTGGGGAAGAGAAGTATAGGTGAAAAGATGTTGATTTAATGGACCTGTATGATACTCTAACATTCAAGATGAATTCTACTGGAGCATCAAAATTAAGGCAAACTTCAATCTAGATTATCTTAATAATGTTAAAGGTTAAACAATGCCTTGATTTCTAACTTTTGGCTTAAATAAAATTTATCATAACCTTGCTAACTTGGCCATCTGTTGGAAACAAACACTTTACTATCTAATGCAGAAGATTTAGCTTAGAAATTTTATTATATGAAGTTTTCAATGAATGTGCTATGATTGATGATGTATAATGATAGCAGACCACAACATAACATGTATATCCAGTTTAGTAAAAAAATTGAAATGTTTTTTCCTATAGGTGCAGTATGTTTCGAGCTGTTTATAACGCTAATGTCAACACTGTACATCTCCCAGACTTTTTAACGATAAAATTTTGTAATTACATTGAGTTAGATGACTTTATAGCTGTTCACAAATTTTAGTGTAACATAAATTAGCAATGAGATGGATGAAAAGTATAAAAACGCTTACATCATCCAGAGCATCTCCAATAATTTCTTCAGTGAGCCCAGCTCTTTCCATTTCCCTTGCAAGCTGCAGCATCGTAGATTGTATTTCAGGAATACTTACAAGTTTTGCCATTACAGCCATTACTTCAGTACTCTTTTTCATACATCCTGCGACTTTTACAATCGCTACATTTTGTTGAAGTTGCATCTGTACGCTATGCATCTGGGCCTTTCCTTCATAAATTCGAGTTTTTGTCTGCCTTGTAAGAACAACTTGCTTTGCTAAAATCCGAATCGCACTTTCATTTCGAGCCCCATCTTTAGATAATTTTTTAATATCTTGCACGACCTTTGATTCTTCTCTCTCAATTGTTTTAATTTGTCGTTCCAGAGCTCGAATTTCTCGCGTCATTGTACGACTCCACTCCTTGGCCTGCTCTGTAGGGTCTGGTTTTTTACTACCAAATACACGATTCATGGTCAACTTCGCTTTACTTCTGGGGCTGCTAAAGTTTAATCGGAGCAAGGTGAATAGTTATAGGTTCAGTTCTAGGTTTGGTTTTAAATTCTAAAATTATAAAATGTACAAATATAAAATGTACAACTATTTTCTAGAAATTTTATTTTTTAATCATGCAGATCATAAAATCTGTAACTGTTACATATACCCGTGTCGTGGTGTTTTTAAGCTCGACTCCAAAACAGAGAAAGCTTTGTCTAATCAATATGCTATTTCACCTTCCATTTTTCATTATGTCTTGTGCAAATTATGCGATTTATTCCATAGTAATTAATGCTTAATCTCGATTCACGGGAGGAAATTAGTCAATGAGTGATGCAAACAGATTTCTATTTTTTCTTGTTTGGATTTTTCTTCTTCAACTCATAGGACTTGGCATCTTTTCACAAGGTTTCTTCCTCACAAGAATTGAGTTACCCGACCAGAGCTCTTGCGAGGTAATTAAATTACGTCTTAACGTTATATCTATATTTAGAGTGCAACATCTTTTTATTCGAAGGAAAAAAATATTTCTTTAGTTGCACTTACCATGCCACGCTATTTCATATGTCAATATATTATTTATGCGCTCGTGTAAAATAATTGTATTATAGCAACATGTGATATAGGATTGTTCATGAAGAGTATTTTGATTACTCCCTTTCCATGAAGTCAATCATTTTTATGAAATATATCTTTCAAATTGGCTATTCATTGAGTATCATAAAATTTAATTTACATGATCAATTGAATTATTTGTAACTTGATGGTTTTTCTTTTTGTTTGTTAAAATGATTTGTCTTATTTCTTCAAGAAAACGACATGTATTTCCTTGACAGGATTAAAAAAGAATGTTAAGTTCAAAAGCATACGATACGATATCTGTGCAGATTTAGAGCCCTATTTTCAAAGTGAAATTAAATGAATAACCACTTATTTTTATTTCTTTTGATGCCATAAACACACACGTCCAATGACATACTTATCCCAACAAATTAATTCTCTACCTCAGTTAAGAAACAGAGGGCGGCATAAAAGTCATAAGATTGTTGATAATATTATTCACATTAAATATGCTGTGAAGATTTGAAAGTACTGATGAAGTAATGTCCAAGTACCCTATTATGAAGTGTTTCTTAAGTATACTTAATATCTCGGTAAAAGTAGAATATTTCACGAAGTCATAATCTAAAATTTTAAATTTAAGTCAAGAAGAATTTATTGTGAGCTGATAAGCCTTAAAAATATGTGCTGGCCCTTTCAAATCCTCAATCAATAAGGACTTATTCATTGACATCATTGAATTCCTTCTTTTTATTGGCTTGTTCTACGCATTCACCAATTTCTCCCCTGGTAATATCATTTAGTTGTAAAGTAGCAATAGAGCTATAGGAGTTATAATAGATTTGGTAAGCATATTCAATGCCAGTTGAACTGTAGCAAATGCTCAATAAATAATATTTATATAAATATATATCAAAATTTTACACCATTTATGAATAGTACCTTAAATGCTGGTCAGTCTACAGGAGAATCTAGCATTCCTATTTTATATTCCGAGCCAATAAAAAATGAATCTAAGTTCATTTTCAACTTGAAGTAGCTTTGGCACATTCTGTGAATAATGATGCTCTATCTCTGGCTCTCTACTGTCATTTTTATCTCAGTTAAAGCATTATATCATATCGGTTTCTACCCGCCTACTTAAATTCATTGTCAATATAGAATACCATACTAGAGTCTAGTGAAAGTGGAGTGATAGTTCTACTAAGAACAATATTTTTATTTATGAACATTCTAATTGATGTATTGCCTTTTCTATGAAACCTTTGATGCACGTAAAGCTGGTTTAATTTTAATCTCAATTCATTTGTAACTCAAAATGTGATTTTGTGCTAGTTATATTACTTGAAAATCTATCGAAAAACCTGCAAGTCATAATTACATTTCTGAGTTCTCAAAAAGATAATGTAAGCAGTAAACCTTTACAAATACTAATGCATTGCTCTTTATGACAAAATTTAATTTTTTTCATTGGAAACAGAATGTATGTTTCCTAATGTAAATATTGTAAATAATAAAAAGTAATGCTTGATCTTGAAGTTATTTTTGCACTAAGAGCTACCTCATTTGTAGATAAGTTCACTGCTGAATCCCGATGAAATTTCTCTTATTAGTCCTGAAAGTTTAACTGGTGACATCAAAGCCTGCTGGCTACCAAGTCGATATAAGCGAGCCATATGGGTCGTAATTGATGCATTACGGTTCGATTTTGCTCAATGGGTGGACGATGGAGCATTATCAGGTTCTACTCAAATACAATCGGATATATTCGAATCAATTCTAATATCCAATAACTGTTGGCAAAACCAGCTCTTCTAACCTGAGTAGACAGTAAAGCTACAAAAAAAATAGCAAAAAATGTTAATTAAGCCACGTCATACAATACATAATAGTTAATCAACTTGGAGCTGCTATAATTAGGTGTACTCATTGACAAGTTGCACGCGAAGGGCTAGAGACCCTTTATAGTTTCTTTTGATCGATCTATTTTTGCAAATAATAACTTATGAAAAAAAGTTTAGATCACTTTTCATAAAAGTACCTTGAATTATTTGCTTTATATGATATCACCATACTTGCATATCATGACTAGGTAATCTAGTACACGTTCAGTGTCAATTTAATTTCAGATTCATAACCAAATATACCTTTATAGGTACACTGTAAGTGCTTTCAACTTCTTGCATCTTATTTTTCAAATAGCCAAATACTTTTAATCGCCTATCATGTGTTGTCTTTCAAGCATTTTTATGAATTTTTTTGCAATTTTTTACAGACTTTTTATTTATTTTGAATTATTTAAAAAGTTTTTTCAAACCTAGGTAGTGCTTGGTTTATCCTTTCCATGCAACAACTGATTTTTTATTGAGATGGAAATTGCATTCAAATTTTTTCAGGTCCAACTTCTTTTTATCACAACAAATTGCCAATCTTACATGAGATGCTGGAAATTGGGCTTATGAAAGATGCATCACATAGAGCTTTCCTCTATAAATTTGAGGCTGACCCGCCAACAGTCACCATGCAGGTGAACTATGCAGCTGAATCGATTCGCTGCTTATGCTGGTTTTTTCCAAAAACATACTAAAAAATGAAACATTTATTTTATCTAAAATTCAACGATATATATTGAAACTCATTGCGTGCGTTTCAAGCAGTCTTGGATGCACCAGAAAATGGCACTAAACCAACAACGTATTACTATATGTAACTTTCATGAGCTCAAAGTTTTCTATTTGTCACATTTTAGCTACAAAACAGCTGATTTATAGAACAATATTTATTGCACATTTCCAGGAAACACGTAATTTATGTAGGTTCGGATGCTGTTAGGTGCCTTGAAAATGATAGCATGGAGTACGTATTCTAATAGAACTTTCATGAATTTTGATACAGTAACTTTGGAATGAATCGGATAGGACCGCAGAATGATTTTGCTATATCCAAAATCTGAAGTTGAACATGGCACAGCATGATTTTTTCGTTAGTATTTGGCAAATTTCACATGTACTTTATTGAATTTAGCATGAATTTTTAAAACATACCTAGATTGTTTTTGATAGATTAGACGTTTCTAGCATATATTTGGTAAATATCCTTTTTAAGTAAGGTGGTTCTAGTTCCCTTTCAGTTAAATTTTTTATTTAATTTAAAAAAAGTTCTTTTTGTCAGCGTCTTAAAGGTCTTACTACTGGTGGACTTCCAACATTTATCGATTTTCGTCAAAATTTTCACAGTCCCGAAATACTTGAAGATAATTGGGTGAACCAGCTAAATCTTACTGGTAAAAAAGCTGTGTTCATGGGAGATGACACATGGCAGAGCCTCTTTCCTGGCAAGTTTTCCCGTAATTTCCCCTTCCCGAGTTTTAACACTAGGTAAATTAATTCATAGTCCTAATTGAATTCTTGGCAGTTTTGAAGGAATACTTTGACCTTCAAAGGAAATTCCTTGGAAGTTATTTTTCTTTTGATAGAAAATACAAAAGACCTTTGTGGCTCCATTATATCGACAAGTGGTGTTTTCCCTATTTCTCAAATTGTTATACTAAGTAAATTAGTCCAAAATCCTAGTATAGCCATGGACATTGTAAAGAAATACTATGAATTTTAAAAGAAATCCTTTGGAAGCAATTTGGTTTCTTTTGCTTGCAATGGCAAGAGAATCCTAACCTATTTAATTTGCTAATTTGATAAAAAGATGTAAAAAATATTTTCTATTAACCAATAGCATCTAAAATGTGATGAATGAGTAGTTTTGAAGCGAGTTGTTAAAGATACCACTGATCATTGCCTAGATTATTGTATATTAGTTGATATTGATGCTAACTAACTGGCTGTACAGTTATTGTATAGCAGCTTTTCTTGAAACACATCCATAGATAATATTTTTAGGATATTGTTCCGGAGCAATCTCAAGCTGAATTAAGCTTTTTTTGCAAAAAGTATTACTCTCTCTATTCTCCATATGCTCTCTGTGCTTGAAATTCATCATACACGAAACGTTTAACATATGTAAATTATGTTAATAAGGGCTCTGCTACTTTCAGTTATTTACTCATATGCATTTGTCTAACAAAATATTTTTTTGAATACACAAAGGCCTTTGGGAATAAAGACAAAGGCCATTTTTCTTGCGTCTCTTCTGGTGCTCTATGTCAGATTTTCTACCTTGACTCCAGAAATTTGGCACGAATCAAATAATCTTGCTAAATTGTGTATATTCCGATGAAAGGGATCATTTTTCGGGTCTTTTTTCATAATTCTGGCCTTTCGTCTGAAAAATATCACAACTTTTCTACTTCTCTCGGTGATGATTCAAAAATCGTATGTTCTGATTGACTGAGCAGCTTGAAATTTGGAAATTGATAGTTTTATATGCCGCAATTTCCTGAATCGGTTTCTATTTGGGTCATATTTGACTCAATATGGGCTCTGACACCGCAGTTTCAGATCAAATTATGATTACAGTCCCAAAAGGCTTCTGAGAGAGAAAATTTAATTGCCATTACAATATTAGTTATTTTTCTCATATTAATACAGGGAGAGTGTAGAATTGGCAAATAAATTATTTTCATTCTTTTAGCTGAATTTTCATAAAATAGACTAGAATTTTACTTTTAAACAAAAAGAAGTGCTTTATAAATTGAAAAGTTAGTGAAAGTAACTTATAAGTAATTGCAGTGTGTTTGCTCTTTGAAATTCTCTTTCCCTAATAGCATATTTATTATTCTTTAAAACTCTCTTTTTTCAGTGACCTACTCGAAAAGATTCCATATAATATCTCGACAAAAGTAATAGAGTTTAGTTTCTCTTGAGTTTACAATTTTTTAACAGCATTTGTTCACATCACTTTGATTTTTTAAACTACATCTATTGCTTTATTAAAATGGGTCGTTTATTAATACAAAGGAATCAAATGAAAAAAAATTTGAGTTTGTAGTCTTTACGTAGACATGCTGTGCACGCAATTGATAACTCGAGAGTTACGAGTCTTAAGCCAGTTTATTTGACTGACAAAACTTCAAAAACACCAGTAGAATGTATAGTTGAATCTGTCAAATTGCACACCCTGTCACACTGCAAAAATAATCTGGTTCACCATATACATATATATATAAATTATTTTTCACAATGTAATATGCACCCTGCCATATTGAAAAAAAATGCATTCCACGATATTGTGCAATTTGATAGTTTCAACTGTATGCTATTAAAATTGTAGTACACAAATAAACTTCAATGTAAGCAACGTTTTTGAACATATTCTGTATCTTTCAACATTTTGTTGATTTCTAACTGATCTGGTCTAAATTATGTTCGATTGATTCGATTTTCGTTAAGGGATTTGCATACTGTTGACAATGGAATTTTGAAAAAACTTCCACTAGAGCTTGCACAAAAAGATTGGGATATTTTGATTGTTCATTTCCTAGGGGTGGATCATGTTGGACACACATACGGTCCTGCTACACAGGTAGTTCATTTTTATATACTTTTTGTTTATATTGAAAATAAATCTGTAAACTGCATTGAATTCATACATACTGACACGCACATATTCATACCCATATATATATATTTAGATGAACGTGCAAGTCAATTCTTAAATGTACATTTACGTACATATGAACAAATTTTAGCATTTTTAATTAGTTTTTATCCACAGAATTGTATTTCTTGTGTCTGTTTATAGTTACGTAAGTTACATGCATACATACAGACAGATAGACAATGATATCAAGTACTGTTTTATGTCAGGTAATGGCTGATAAGCTTTTGCAAATGGACAGTGCACTTCGTACTATATTCACTGCTGCACGTGACCTTGATGCAATTGTGTTTATAATGGGCGATCATGGTATGACAAATGATGGAAATCACGGTGGCGCTACTACAGATGAAACAGAAGCTGCTCTCTATGTGTATGCTAGGAATGTGAAGAATCTTCATCCTTCTAAGCACAATAGCTTGTCGGGATATAATGAAAATGTTGTCAAAAAAGTTGCGCAGGTACAGTTTCATGATGATTATGTGATGGACATACATGCATAAAAATACATGCTGTATTAGTTGAGAGATATCGAATCATCCTTATTCCATAGTTAGAGCAATTTCAAGTTCATCACGAGTCAGTCTACAGTACACTTTGGATATAACTAATCTGTTGAAACCAGCGAATTAGATCATTGTATCTGAAAATCTGAAGCTAAACTTCGACAAAAATGGCTGTTACATTTATTTACTATAAATGTACATTTTCTGAAAGTGAATTAGTTTTATCCGAAGTCTATTATATGCATAACAGCGTATTAGATTTTACGCGCTAAAAAATAAACGCATTCCTTTGAATGAATGAAATTTTACATTTGGGATTGAAAAATTTGAAAAAGTATTTCTTTTTTCGTATGTATTTGTAAATGTCGAGTAAAATTGCTCTTTTTGGCAGATTGATCTTGTGCCTACCCTCTCATTGTTGACTGGCTTATCCATTCCATTTGGAAATCTTGGCGGAATAATTCCAGAATTATTTTTGGAGCATTATCTTTACGAAAGGGCAGAAAATTTGGAGCAGTATGATATTTATGGTACGTCGTTTATTGTTTTTTACTTTGAAGGATTTTTTACTTTAATTTGAAGCCAGGTTTTAACCAAGAACTTTGTGCATCGAAGAATTTTCAATTTAATGAATGTGTAGAATAAGCCACTGAAAAAAGGATTTTAAAAAATAAACACATTGCTAATGAAAGAGGTTTGAAAGGATAAACACATATTTTAATGATTTTCCTGCCCTTAATGAGTTCATTTTCTATTGGAAAAAGTCAAATTTCATAGCGACTTTTTAAGGTATGAAAAATATTTGAAAATCGTTCTATTCTGCACTTTCACATCATTTAGTTGCGCTGACAAACTTTAGGATGGTGCCAAATAAAATATATTAGATGAAATTTGAACCATAGGAAAAGATGCTTTCTTAAACTGCAGAAGGTTTGTTGCATGTATTCATACATTTACATTTAATTGCAAATGATTAAGAGTGTATAATTTGTTTTTTATATGATTTAAGTAGAGAAATATACATCCAAACTTACATGTGCCTTTTTTTAATAATAATAAATGGATTTGAAATTATGGTAATAGAAAGCATCAAGAATTAAACCGAGGACTATAATTGTAGGACTTGCACCTTTGCCTTCTCTTTTCTAAATTTGGTGCCCATCGGGTAAATTTAGCAATTTCGCAACCAATAGATAAAGCCCAACTAGAGAAATCAATGCATCTAAATTGGATAGAAAATTGGTTGTCGGCTTCAAAAAATATGCCATCTGTGTCTTTAAGAAAACATCGATACTTTTCAGCTGAATAAAATATACATTAATTGAAGCTAAGGGAGTCCGGATATCAGCAGCTTATGTGGCATAGAAACTGTTTATTTTCACTTTTTAGCAACAAAAAAACTTTATTTTTTCAAAACATTTTTTATATCTCTTAGAAGATGCATAAGTTGTTAGGTTCGAATCTTCTCAAGAATTTTTCTATGAAGTTGATTTTCTTGGTATGTTTATTTCAGCATTTTTATTTTCTGTTAGGGCTATGATGCAGCATTTTGTTATAAATTTTTTAAAGTCTTTGAACAAAACACCAAAGGTCATCATATTTTGGCCGATGATAGTAAAGTAAAAAGGCAAATCATACATGTCTACACATAAAAAAGCTGAAATGCATTTGATGCAAAGAAATCAAGATTCAGCATTGGTTTTAGTTTTTCTTAAAATAGGCATTCAGTAAAAAAATTGAAAAATGAATTGGTTTCTTCCAGAATCATATTATTATTTCACACTGTTTAACTTAGTGTTAAAATCATCATATTTGAAACAACAGCATTTAAACTTAGATACATGACATATATATTGTAAAGATTAGAGAAACGTAGTGCACATTGACTAAATAGACAGTAGAGAAAAAGAGATAAAGACAGAGTAATATTATAGAGTCTAAGGAACATGATTATAATTCAACAAATAATTGCTCGAAAAAACTATTCTGCAACTGCTTATTCAAATATAGGCTAGCATACTAGAAAGAATGCAAGTCTGCATCATTGTGAACTTATATATAGCAAGACATAGCTAGTAATACCTTGGCATTTATAACCTTTGATATTGCTGTATTTTTATATTATAGGGCGTTTGGCGGATGCCTTATTGATTAATAGCATGCAGGTAAAATTTCATCATAACCAGAGCACAATTTCTTTATATGCAGTTGATATTCAATAAACTAATACCATCGGTTGCATTAAAAATTTTCAGTTAATCGAATTAGAGATATCAATACCCACCAGGAAACAGAGGTCTATGAAGTGAGAAGCTATCAAATTATAGAATGTCTCCTCTAGTAGACCACTGATTTGTAGAATATCAACTATGTATTTATAATGGTATTGCTTATTGAGAGCGAGATTGCATGGAAATGTTGAGGAAGACCATGCAATTTTTCAGCGAAATTATTTATTGTTGGAAAAAAGCTGGAGTGTCTGCCCTCTACAATGTACTACAGTCGATTTTTACTCCTCAAAATTATTGAAACTTGATGTCTTTTACATACAATATTTACCTTAGTCAACTTAGAGCTCTATTAGACGAGAAAGAGTCTTCTGTTGAGTACGTACAAAAGATACAAAATTGTTGTCGCCCCACTATTTCTATTATGATATGAAGAATACTTTTTTTTACAATAACAGAATTTTGTGTGAAAATAAAAAAAGTCCGTTTAACATGGAGTTTTTTGTTGGATACCATTTCTGTCATATTAAAATTTTGTTATTTGTAAGTGTTGAATTTTAGTTAAGTTTGACTCTTCTTGACAAGTTTGGAGTCAATAAAAAATTTAACAAACGTCATTAAGTTTTGTTGCATACTTTGGATGATTTTTGTGGATTTTCATCTAAAACAAATGAAGAACCACATCATGTCCAACTTAAACTTTAGTTTATGGGACATAGCGAATTTCGGGTATAACAAATTGGTTCATTTGGTAGTCCCGACAAATTAGTTTTACCCAAAGTTTACTATAATGCCATTAATGAGATGTAAAATGATTTATGCAGATTTCAATTATTGTAAATATTTAATATGCAAATATATTTTGTCTTCAAGAGGTCATCATGAACTTATTTTAATATCAATTGGTCAAAAATTTTATTCTTTTCAGATTTGTTTGATTTAGGTGTGGAGATATTTAAATGCTTATTCTAAAGCACCCGGAAGTTCAATCCCAAAAAAAGACATCTTAAAACTCTACGATATTTTAGAACAAGCCAAACAGTTACATCTTCATCTTAGCAGTAATAATCGTCCAAACTCAACTCTTTCTAGACGGATATGCTCATTATATAAGGAATTCCTCGATGGGTGTATTGGGTTGGGTCGGCAACTGTGGACCCAGTATGACGAACCCAAGATGTATATAGGGGCTTTGCTTCAATTTTTCGCCATTTTATGTATATTTTTGGAAGTATGCAAGCTATCCGAGATACTGTCAAACAACAAGAAACGAAAAATCTGGACATTTTTGCTAATTATTTTAATCGTTTCAGTGTCCTTTTCAACTCTATTCGGTCGGTTGACCGTTGATATGAGTCGAATTGCATTTTTTGCTATCTTTTCTGCAGTTACCTTCATTGCAATGTCGTTAAGATCGTGTTTCAAGATATGGTGTCAGTATGCATCACTTCAGTCAAATCATAAGTATCGATTGAAATTTGAAGATTGCTTCATGATATTTATCTCGATACTATATTCAGTTTATGTATTTGGGAATAGCTTTATAGAGGTAGAACACAAAATTCACCTCTTTTTTGGAATATCATCCTTGCTCGTAATTGGAGGGTTTAGTCCATATTCAAAGTTGAAAAGACGTGGAATATTTTTTTCTGCAATATTATATCGAATTTCGTTCATCGATTTCCAGGTTTTAGTGCAAAATACACTACTGGGAACAATTTTGGTTGCTGTTATTTCAGTGTTTGCGATGTATGTTCTTTTTAAGTCTACTCTATCTGGTTATATTCAATCGACAGTATATCTTGCTGTGCTGATAGCTATCGGTGTATACTGGATATTGGATATTACTGAAGTCCCCTTAAAACCGGAAAAAGGTAGCCTATTTTACATTGACCACCAAATTTTACTACCGAGATTCGTTTATGCAATATGTTTCTTTGATATAGCTTTAAGTATTCTCTTCCTTAAGGTGCTTTTGCCATTAATGAAAAGATCATATATAGACGTTTATCGTTGGGTTGCTATCTCCGTGGCACGGAATTTTAGTGTTTTAGTGCTATTACTTCTAGGAAAATCTCAAGCTTTAACGGTGGTTGCAACCCTCTATTTTGCTTATACTTTTAAGTCCTATGCACTGGAAATAAGCATATCGCCACTTAGTGTAGTGTGGATAATTTGTGTTCGAGGGTCTTTTTTCTTCACGGGGCATCATAACCAATTCAGTAGAGTGCAATACGACTGCGCATTCATCGGTTTTGAAAATTTTAATCTCTACGTTGGTGGATGTTTGCTATTTTTAAACACATTTAGTTTTGAAATTTTGGGCGTATTGTTTTTGCCCTTTTTAGTGGACAAAACAGAAAAATTCATGAGCTTGTCCCTCAGGATTTTACTCTTTTCATCGGTTAGAGCATTTATTTCGATGGTTAATGCAATTGTACAGAAGAGGCATTTAATGCTATGGGCAGTATTTGCGCCAAAATTTGTGTTTGATTCAATGATGCATGTGGTTGTGATTTGTTCATTGATTATCCTGTGGACTTTGGTTTTGAGAGCTAATGTCATTTTCGAGCAGAAAAAATATGTGGGCGACCTTTCGAAAAGATTCGCATGAAGCTGCTTTAACAGGTAAAAAGTGATTTTTTTTATCAAAACTGAAGTAAAATAGTTAGCAGTGATGAAATTTAGCCTTGTTAAATCAAATATATGCAAAGAAATATCTGCTAATAGATTCTTCAAATAAAAAATTTATAGGACTAAATGGTCAAAATCAAATATTTTTATTAAATTTACTTTTAAAACACAATAATTTCAAATAAAATGCTTACAATACAAGCAAATTAAGCAGATTATATACTTTCATGTTTTTAAGCGATCTATGAGCTTCCTGTAATTTTGGAAAAATAATAACCGATGATGTACACAATCAAATTGAATTTTTAACTAATACATCATCTATTCAACTGCATCTGCCTTTTCATCTATTTTTGGATTAGCGGCTTTGCGCTTCCGAACCTTGTCTAAAGGCAACAACCAATCTGTAGAAATATCTGCATCCTGAAATAGAATTTTATAGCATTAAATACAGACATACGCACTCCATACAACGTATCTGATGTATTAATGGCTTAAATGAAGAAGCAACTTTTGTTCTTACATTTCTGCAGATTTTCTTTTGGCTTTATTATCAGAAGAAACTGTTTTTTGCTCATATTGTTATTTGAAAGATCCATCTTTGCCTCTTTAAAAATTCGAAGCGTCCACTTTTCCCCATTTTAGTTTCGAAAAGTTTTGCTTTTTTATTTTTGTAAATATCTGCTGTTTACATATTATATAATTGAATGAGTCTTGCACGGACTTTATCTATTGGGAATGTTGTTTTTTGCCTTTCTTCATTTGAAAAATCCATTTCATACCATTTTTATTTTGACAAACCTGAATGCAAACACTTTCAATAGGTTTTCCACCGGAATCCAAGCATTGAACCACATTAATTTTCACTTCGCGTTTAACTCCTCTTTTTCGTCTATTATCACCCTTAGCGCGACTGCCTTTCGCCTTCTTTCCACTCAGTTTGTCCCCCAATTCGGGCTCAAGTTCAACCCCTTCGGGATTAAATATGAAGCTGATTGTCGTACCAGCTGTTAAAGAACTATTGAATAAAAATGCACAAATAATGTATTTTTTCATCGAATTTTTTTTTAAATTGTACCACCTAAGTTATTACATGATGCATGCAATAATGTCCACTCAAATTTTGTTGGTAGAATGAATATATAGAACAATTCTAATGAGGTAATTCTGTTTCTCTACGAAGTTTCAACAGAACTAATTGTTCTGTTTTAGGAATTTATTTAGGGCTTTTGTGTGCAACATTGTTGCAAAATTGCTTTTTTTATATATTTATACACTCTGACTGGCAAAATATCTCTAGTGGGCATTTAGAAGTATTTTTAGCATTTAATTTAAAAAAATACTGTTATAAAATTTATACTTAGATTATATCCCCCCCCAATATAACTAGTGCCATGGTATCTTAATTGAGCCACCATATTGTTGCATAAAGGGGGTATTTTAAGCAATTATGAAGATGTAAATATACCTATAGTGTCTTAATTCTTCTTCTAAAACTGCGTGAGAGGTGGCTGCCGACTCAGAATGAGCTTGTAAATGAACGCAACCAGTAGACTGAGGCATATTCTAGAAAAAATTATACAACATGATTTTCTTCAAAATTTAGCATAAAAGGCTCTGAAATCTTGCTGCACTATTTACACAACTTGGACAAATATTATGATACAATTCACCCAATGAGATTGAATTACGTTGATATGATCAATTTATATTGGCCGCTACCTTTTAAACGATATAAGGCCTTATGGTAAATTATAGTGTCATAGTGAAAGTATGTTTGTGGTCACGAAAAGCTTCAAAACAATCCGATTGGATTGCATTTGTAAATAAACAATATAATCCATTTTAAATCGAAATTCTAAATTTACCCCCTCCCCTTCAGCATGGATGTAATTAAAATTCAACTGATTTGTTGAAGAGCATAAAAGGACTATGAAAAAGAATTTTTATTCTCTAAAAAAAAAGTAAGTTCTCCTTCAACATGCATACATATATATATGCATATCATTAGTACATAGTTTGAATAAATGAACTTTATAATTCCTTCCGATGTAATCGTCTGCAAACATAGATGTATGCATGTATCAAGATGAATGTATGTATGCAGTGGAATCTAAAGTTTTAAGCTCAAATGAAACGCAATAATTTGAATTATGCACTTCAACTGGCTCATAATGTGTTCATGTAAGGATATGTTATACATCTGGAGATCAAATATTTTATGCATGTATGCAACAAGTACCTTATAACGTAATTTGACCAAATCACGGGGTTTCAAACGTAAACTCTTCATCATCCAATCCGGAACAAACACGTACTACACAACAGAAAGTAATATGAAATAAAAATTTTAACATCTCATTATTAAAAATAATACCACATTTAAAGACCAAGCACTGCAATAATAATAAAGAAGGGGTGGATTCTTAAAATTGACGAAATTCGATGGAAAAAATGAAGCTTACGATTTTCGGGGTAATGATAATGTGGCAGCACGATATTACTGAATATTTTAATATTTTTCCTGAAAATGATTCAAGACCGAATTGTCCGTACATGGCAACGGCAAACTTCACTGTACGACGCACGATGCTAGTACATGCTAGTAAATATATAGAGATTTATGAATTGCAGTACAACCTTTGGTATAATATTTAAAAATAATCGCATATTGACCCTTTCAATACCAATTTGATTACCTGTTCAGGGGCACGTGCATCTAATGGTGAACACGATACACGGCAAACTTGAGGCATTTCACTTTTCCCAGCTAATTCGATACGTGCAGGCATAGGTAGTTCCACAGGCACATAGTCCTCTTTACTACGTCTATAAACGCGCTACATGCATACAGAAAAAATTAACCTTTTCGCAAGTTTGATTACATGATATCATTCTATATATATATATATATATTTGAATGTGTAAATTATCCTTTCTATAGAATTTCAATTCTTCAATGTTGCTAGATGCGAAGATAAAACATATTTGGTAAGTCTATACTTAGGTATATTAATCTTGGCAAAAAATGTACAAACAAAAAATTTGAAATTGTACCTGTAATTCGAATTGCCAAGGAAATTCAAGCTTTCGGCGTTGCACCTAAAAAGATATATGAATTTTCAAAAAGTTTATACAGTAAGCTCTCAATAAGCACACTTTCGATTAACACTTTCTCGACTTCACACGATTTCTAAAAAGCACCAAATTTCTGATAGCAGGTAAATGCTCAATTTGCCCGGATCTTTGATGAGAGTCAATAACTATTGTAAATGTGCGAATGTATGCATGAATGTATGCCACTAATATGCAAATTCTTAAATGTTTGAAACAGTGGGGCAGCTTTCCTAATTTACAAGTCGGTATAAAAAACTGCGGATTCGATTCATGCGGTGTTTTCGTTGGCTAAATTAACAGCAATAACTGAAGAATTAATGCATGTATAATCCTCAAAGAGACAAATTTTTCAATTTATCATTATGTAGATGATTTAAAATATATACATATTTACGTGTCTTTCTATAAAGGCTTACAGTTTTTGTGACTGATGGCCTTATTTGAGGAAATTTGTATCTAAAATAAATAAACTCAGTGCTTAAAAACTGAAAAGAAATATTTACAAGTGATCGGATTCGAAGTTCAATATATTTTTAAAAAATTAAGTTCTAATGTAGGCACGTAGTTACAATATATCATGGTAATTCCCATTTCATGCACTCGCGAAGAACGCATAGTTTTATTGTATTTGCATCTACCTCCTTTAAAACTGATGCTGGTAAACTGACGCGATCACTAGTCTGCAAATGACCGTGTCCAAATTGTCCTAGCGCAGGTTCAAATGCATCGGTAAGAGGCATTACAAGAAGAATTCGCTCCAATTTTCTGTCATACTTGGCCATAACATTATAGTCATCTATTTCTTGCTCTAACTCTGCTAATTGCACGCCAGAGATAGGCACAAAACTAGAATATTTTTCTTCCTCCCCCGACCCATTGCGTCTGCGATGTCGACCTGACTTTGATGTTGCATGAGTATTACGAGAAGTAGGTGAGATGACAGTCGAGGCACTTGCATCGTGGAGAGAAACGGATAAGAGTAAACATATTACATCCAAAGCAAAGAAAGTGCTGAATAGCATGTTTGCCGAACTATTTTTCAATTATATTTTGGCAAGTGTCCCGAAATTTTCAACAAATCCAAAATAGCATCACGATGGGATTCGTCGTCAAAAATGCTTAATTACCATATTTCTAAATCTGCCATGAATATCTTCAAATGGATCTGACGGTAAATCTTTCATGAATCTTTAGCTCCAATTTCATTTTCTTTATTGCCATATTCTTTGACTTACAAACCTCTACAAGATTCCATGAGTTGTGCAATATCGTAACTGTACAAGAATATATGATAGCTATAAAGTAGTTACATTTTTCAAGCTATAAAAAAAGTGGCTTGCCTTTTAACTTGTCATTTTCTATATGGCATTAAAGCTTACTTGTTCTTATTCAAGTATTACTGTACCTTTTCTTCATGACATTCAATCTTCATTAGATTACTGAGGTTGAAATCTAGCTATGCCAATAGAAAGTACTTGTTGCATCCTCATGTCGAATACCTTGTTGGTTTACACACGATGTATTGTAATATTACTCTTGTAACATTCTGTTGCCTAAAAGTTCACAAGAACCTATACTTATTATATATTAGTTAATGAATTGCTGTAAAGATTACTTACCGCAGTTTTCAATGGTAGCATCGACTTTGAGCTTGGTTTCACATGCCATCAGAAGGAAACGTTTTGTGGCATGAACCAAGGTTTGGTTAGAAATATGAAACAACAAAGCACAAGAAACTGTGACAGATATGTTTGTATTTACCATGCACTAATTGTGTTAATAGAAGTAAGCTAACTCTATCAACACAGCAAAATATATAACCCTACTGGTATCTGTGCAACCAATTCATTTGGAACATCATAAGTAAAACTGACCACAGCTGTAAAAACAAAATCAGTCCCTAAGGGAGTTAATTCCTAACAGGTTTCCAGTGTTGGTACCTTCAGCTCTTAAACAAAACTATTCATCAGCAATATGAATGAGCCCAGATTTTGTCAGGAACCGTACCGTTACGGATCGGATTCAGTTATTATTGGCCGAGGACTCGGTACTAACTGAGTGACTCGGTTTTCAGCTTTGAGTCATTATGAAATGTTGTTTGCATTGCAAAGGTCACTTTTTGCAATGCTTGTGAGATGAGTTAATATACTGTTGTATTATTTTTCTTGCAGTACTTCTCAACCAGTTTGGGCGCAGTCCTCATAGTTTGCAAAAAGTTTTGGTATTAGCTACAACATTAGACCATAAACAACAATGTAATATTTGTGCAGTTAAGCGCACTACAAGAAGAACTAATGGAATTGCGGAACACCGTATTACGTCAAGATGGTCAAATTTTGCAGTTAGAAACCGTTGTGGAAGAACAGAAAGAAACTATTGCTGTATTAGAAACTCAAAATACTCAAGAAAATGTGACGACAATTTGAGAACCATGTACAGCAGATCCAGAGATTTTTACTGGCAATAGAAAAAAGGCACGACAATTTCTACTGCAATTAAAAAACGTATTCAATGTGTAACTGTCTCAATTTCTAAATGATGAAGCAAAGCTCGCATACACTATTTCATTTCTTTGAGGGCCAGCCTTCTATTGGATTGCACCACACTTGGAAGCCAATCACAAGATTCTACATGATGTGGATGAATTTGCTAATCTTTTTTTATTAACATTTGGAGATGTAGATAGATCACGAGATGTAGAGCGCAATATTTTAAAGATCCATCAAGGAAATTGCCCTGCTACTGTTCTTGTATCAAAATTTCAAAGATTAGCATTGGAACTAAAGTGGCCCAAGACTGTGCTTTTCAGTTTTATTTACCAGGCCTTGAATGATACGCTCAAAGACAAAATCTGTAAGGCCCAATAACCTACAACAATTGAAGGTTATTACAAACTAGCAGTACGCTTAGACAACCAAATTTCCAAACAAAATAATGAAAGGTAATATGGGTCAAGTATTTGATCATCTCAAACTATCATAAAACCCAATCGATGAAACAAAGTAGATGACAATATTGATGCAATGGTCATTGCTTCTAGTAAAGTTATTCCAAAGCCTAAACCAGTTTAAGAATCTCCTATTAGTCTCCCCAAACTAAAGAAAAATCAGTTGAAATAAAGTCAGAAAATAGCAGTACAAGTGGGGAGGGTAGTATTGAATCTCATCAATCACTTACCATAACAGAAAAGGAACATCGTAAAAACAATCACTTGTGTCAATATTGTGGTAGTGATGAACACTTTGTTGCTTCATGCCTCCGAGTACCAAAAAACTTGAGGGCCTGCCGCAATTAGGGGTGCGGACGGGTCTATCAAGTTCCCCTAACATATATCACACTATGGGTCCAAGGCCGCTTGCCGGTGCCACCTTGGGCCCAAAATTTTGAGACCAGTTATATATTCCATTACGGTGTACCACTAATCAAAATACAGCCAACAGGAGTACGTATTTGTCACCACCTGCAGTAGGAAAGTTATCTTTCACTCATGTTTCTAAAGATGCCCATTGTCAGAATGGTACCCCAGACCTACTAGAGTGCAGAGCCTTGATTGATTTGGGGTCAGACCTCAGTGTTATCAGTGATGAGTTTGTACAAAGCCTTGGAGTAGCTACAGCTACATTTTCATTATCTACTCCTTTTCAATTGGAAGTTATTGATGGAAGCATCCTGTCATCCAGTACCATCACCCATTATGTAATACTCCATGTATTATATAATGTTTACCCCTTCCAGTTTAAGTTCTACATTATTCGAAATGCTCACAGTCCAATTATATTTGGGGTGGACTGGTTACACACATTCAACCCAAGCAATATTTGGAGAAAGTTAGCTATTAAATGGAAGGATAAATCTACTTGAACTGCTAAACCTACAATAAATAAGCTCAAAACCATACTTGAAAAGAGCAACAAATCCAATTACAATTCTGAACAGGATTTACAAACTATTTCCAAGCAACCACTCAAATACTTAATGGCCTCGATACGTACTCAAAACTTAGACATTCTCTGTACAAAACCAACTATCGACAACCCCGCCAGAGTTACCAAATTAGAAATTGATATTGAAGGCATTAAATCAAAGTTACCAATTTAGTATCGTGATTACACAACAGTTTTTTCAAAATGCAAAAGTGAATCACTACCTGAGCATCAAAGATTTGATATGGCCATTGATATACTCCCTGATAGAATGATTCCGTGGGGTCCAATATACCCCCTTTCAGTACCAGAACTAGAAGTACTCCAAACATATATTGATGAGAATCTAAAAAGGGGTACATTTGTCCCTCAAAATTCCTCTCAGGGGCCCCCATCTTCTTTGTTAAGAAGAAGTCAGGGGAGCTACGTCCAGTTATCAATTATAGGGTACTTAATGAGGTTACCGTGAAAAACAGTTACCTGTTAAGAAAAAAAGAGAAAGTTAAGAATATACAACACGCTATGAGTGTAATCACAGCGCAAGGGAACAGCAAACAAGAAAAGAAAGATAGAGTAAGAGTGTATATTTATTAGTGACCTCTACTTATTGCACGCTATGGGGAGCATGCCGTTAGAGTTAGCATACTTCTGCTGGGAGAAGTAGAAAAAAGTAAAGAAGTGATAAAAAGAAAGCAAAACGCACAATAGTTTGTAGAAATCCAAAGTCTCCTCAAAATTGCAAAGAAGTATACGGAAAACCAAAAGGAATCCCAATATCCGCCAGTGATGTAAAAATGCTGCAATTACAAGTAGATCGGAAATATCGGTAAAGAAACTTCATGGAATGAACTGTTGAGTTTTGTAGAGCAAATCCTGGAAAATCGCGGATAGACAGATAGAATGAAAATGAGTTATGAAATGGTTCACAAAAGATATTGACAGATAAAACGGGTCACGGGTCATGATCTGGAATGGGGAATCAGAGCAGTAATATATAGAAATCCTGACAGTACCCTCTTCCACTTATTCACTAACTAATTACGCTGTTTACAAATGCACGTGCCTTTTCAAAAATTGATCTTTGCAGCACATACAACTTAGTTCCAATAAAGTCTGGGGATGAGTGGAGAATGGCATATAGGTGTTATTTTGGACACTTTGAGTATACAGTCATGCCTTTTGGTCTGACAAATGCTCCTGCCGTGTTTCAAGATCTTGTGAATGAAATCTTTTACAGTATTCTAGATGTATATTGCATTGTATACTTAGATGACATTTTGATATACTCAGAGACCCAAGAAGAACATTCAGCACATGTTCTAAACATTCTAAAATGATTACAAGACAATACGCTTTATGCAAAACAGGAAATATGCAAATTTTCAGTTAACCAAATTGAATTCCTGAGGTATGTTATCTCAGATGCGGGTCTCGAAATGGACCCCAATTGCATGAAATACATTTTTAATCGGCCGGTACCTACAGAAATTAAGGAACTACAGTCCTTTTTGAGATTCACAAATTTCTACAGAATGTTTATTCCACGTTATACTGCAGCAATTAAACCATTATTATGCCTATTAAAAAAATGTTCCATTCACATGGTCCAAAGACTGTCAAAGTGCAATGATCCAGTTAAAGGAGGCCTTAATACACGGCAATATACTAGTACATGCCAATACTATGAAGCCTTTTATTCTTGAAACTGATGCATCTGACATCGCATTAGGCGGCATCCTGTCTTAATCCTACAATGACACGTGGTGGCCAGTGGCATTTTATTTAAGGAAACTAGCACCAGCTGAAATAAATTATGAGATCCATGACAAAGAACTAGTAGCAATTATTGCATACTTTTACCAGTGGCGTGTACTACTTCTCAGCAATGAAGAGCCTATTTAAGTGTATACAGACCATCAAAACTTGCTCTATTACACTTCTACATGTAAGTTAAACCAGCAACAAGTAAGATGATCAACTTTTGTCAGCAATTTCTGTTATAAGATTATCTATCAAGCAGGCAAAGAGTGCGGAAAACCCGATGCCCTACCTAGGCATAAGGACTATGAACTCCAAAGAGATGATCAACACGTGCAGTTACAACACAGAGCACTACTGGATAAAGATAACTTCCTATTGCTAACACCAGAGTAACTTATAAAACCCTATTGGAAGATATTATACAAATGGAACCGGAGGATACAATTATCAAAGAAGTTCAAACTACAGGTACTATTGCATTAATCAATAAAGTATGGTATTTTCAGAACAAGATTGTAGTACCACAAAAGTTGATTCAATCTGTGCTGCATGAGTCATGACCAGATTCTTGCAGGTCACCCTGACAGTAGGAAGACTTTTCAATTTGTTAATCAAACCTACTGGTGGCCATCAATGCAAAAGGACATCAATGATTATGTGCAAACTTGCAACATCTGTTCCCGTGCAAAATCCATCCAAATAAAACCTGCAGGTCTACTATATCTCCTACCAATAGCCCCTTGACCCTGGTTTTCCATCTCAATGGATTTTATCACTGACCTTCCATCCGTTGATGGTTTTGATTCAATTTTGGATGTTGTTGATCAATTTACAAAAATGGCACACTTTGTTCCCTGCACCAAAACTATATCTGCAACTGGATTATCAACCTTATTTATCACAAATATTGTTGAAATTCATGGATTACCACACAATATTGTCTCCAACCGTGGCATACAGTTCAGTTTGCACTTTTGGGAGGCTGTTTTACGAACTTTTAACATTCAATGTAACTTATCTAGTGCCTTCCATCTTCAAACTGATGGACAGACAGAACGTACAAACCAGATATTAGAACAATACTTGTGCATATACGCAGATCCAGATCAATTGAATTGGGTCTTAAATTTACCCCTTGCAGAACTTGTGTACAACTCAACATACCATTACTCCATTGAAATGTCCCCATTTATGGCAACTTACAGGTTTGAACCATCAACAAACTTGGATACTGAATTGCTTCTTGACTTAAAACCAACCGTTCATGAATGGATCAACCGGATCACAAATAACCACAAGTTTGTCAAACTTCAACTTGAGTGGACTGCAGATCAAATGAAGCAGTATGCTGACCGCAAGCAATGCCATGTTGAATTTCAGGTGGGTGATCAGGTATTTCTTAACCGCCAAAATATTCCCACCAGACGACCATGTTGCAAACTTGACTGGAAGCAATTTGGGCCGTTCACTGTGTTGGAACGCATAAATCCGGTTACATATCGTTTAGAATTATCCTGGTCATTTGAACGTATAGACAATGCATTCCATGTGTCATTATTGTCAAAGAAAAAAACTCAGCACACTGTTTGGCCGAACAAACGACAATCCGCCACCACTATTGGTTGATAATGTTGATCTATTGTATGAGGTTGAAGACATTATTGGTCACAGAAAAAATCAATGGCATGCTACACAACTTGATTACATGGAAGGATTACAGCTTGGAAGATTATATATGGGAACAAGAAACCAATCTTACAGACTACAAGGACTTATTAGTTACATACAAATGTGCTCATTCCCTGCTCCCGGCTACTCGGCCTGGGGGGGAACTGTCAGGAACCGTACCGTTACGGATCGGATTCAGTTATTATTGGCCGAGGACTCGGTACCAACCAAGTGACTCGGTTTTCAGCTTTGAGTCATTATGAAATGTTGTTTGCATTGCAAAGGTCACTTTTTGCAACGCTTGTGCGATGAGTTAATATACTGTTGTATTATTTTTCTTGCAGTACTTCTCAACCAGTTTGGGCACAGTCCTCATAGATTTTAAATAATTGTTGCAGAAATATTGAATGAACAAGAGTACCTGGCAAAAACCTGGAGGAAAAAGTTTCCTTTACTGCTTTGCTCAGTATTTTGACATTGTTCATGCTAATCAGCTACAATTCATTCAAACTTAAGAAAAGCCTAAAATTTATGCTGTGCACAATATGCTGGAAACAACAATGTTAACAATGTGAACTTAAAACTGTATGTTCAGTACTGGAAGATCCTGAACTGGCAATCTATAAACAAGACCATTGTTGCAGTGATGAAAAAAGGAATATTTTTTACAATAATGATGTTGATAGAAACATGCATGAGTATGTCCTCTCCATCTAAAGACTTGTAGAGCTGTGAAGCATCAATTTAATCAACAAAAGAACAATGTTGTTAGGAACTAATTTGTTTATAACAATTAGTTCTTAAGGGAACTACTCTTTTAAGAGTTATTCCATTATTTAGCTGCATTGCTTTGTGACTGTTCAGATGGATTGGTGTTAAAACTATGGTGTGTTGACAAGTGTGTTTTTTATGCATTCTCAGCAATGCAAATCACATTTGTAGAATGATACCATGCTTCTATAGTCTTTGTGTCCTTCATGTTACTTCCTTGTCTGGTACATTCATAACAAATGTCTATCAAGGTACCAAGGCAGTTCATCACAAGTTATTGCAATCTCATTTTTAGTAACCTGCATTCTAACATTTGCTTAATGCACTCAACTGTGATTAGAAAAATTGGGATAAAAAGAAACAGCTGTTTGCCTATAAGAAGCAAAGTCATTTGAAAACATGAAATTATTGGCAGTACTGCAGTATACAATCTAAAAATTTTAGCAGCACTCTAGTGTACCATTTATACACCAGTTTTTTAGAGTCGTGTTAGGTTTGAAAACTTTAAAATGACTTTTTTAGCATGATTTTAACTAAAAAAATATCATTTTTATGTGTTTTTTAAATTGAAAAATTAATGAATCAAGTCAAGTTGCAAATTCTTTTGGATTGTAAAAACAAAGATATTGAATTTGATTATTTTTACTATGCCACCTGCATTGTCCACAGTCATGAACTGATTAATAATTCTACAGTGTTAATTGAAACAATAAGGTCAAAATGATTTCAACACTTAATTTTTAATCCTCAACAGTTGTATTGGTTGGTGATATAAATTGTTGATTCAAATTTGTTACTTTATTGAAAGATATGTTCACATATTATGAGTATACCAATCTACTTCGAATAATTTCATATATGCCATTATAGGTGAATGATGATGCATTTTAGATTGTATTTTTAAACCGTCAATATGCTCACAGTAAAATTTCGAATAAATACTTATGTGCATATCATATCTGACTTGTGCTCTCAGCAAAAAATGACATAAAAGAAAATAGGAATGATTTAATATGTAAGTAAAGAGTTAAGGTAATATTGCAGGAATAAAAAATTGAATCAATCTGTGAAATACTTTATGTGGCAGTTTCAAATTATGCATAACATAAATATGAAAAATATAAACATGAAGCATATCCAAATACTGATAGTGTAATATTCTGATTTTAAAAATCTAATTCTATCCTGCTTACATATAACAATGGTGGTTGCACACATCATTTACAGGCTATTTTTGTTGAAAGAATTACTGACCGTTCTCTGATCTTTACTTCTTTTGATTATTCTACTGTGATGCTTCACAGTAGGATGTTATTTGCTGTTCTCTAAATAATCACCCTCTTTGCAATTCTTTTTTGTCTTCTTAAATCTCTTCGGAAGTATATACAAAAACTGTAAAAAAAGAATGTTTTAGGAATTTGAAGTGCTAAACTGTATTTTAGGTATCGGAAAACAATTTTTCAAATTTATGTAGAATGAATGGGATATTTTTGTAACGGTAAAATTTTCTTTGCGAGGATATTAAATTTGATTTAGTGCAACAACTTTGAAGATTCTTCAGCCTCGATAAAGTAATCAAAGTCAAAAAAACATTTTAGGTTTATTTTTCATGCTTGCCCAAATATTATCTTCGCTGGTATTGCTAGTAAATGGTCTAGGTGTGGCTGCTTCAAAAGATGCAAAATCAGTAAATCTAGCTATGTCGCGTATCGATTTGCTTGAAGGCTTTCATCGTGATCCAGAGTCAATATCCATTGCATTAGGAGAAGATTTTACATGTGCATTGGAAAGGCGTCCTAGCATCGAAATTGGCGGTCCGGCAAGGTGCTGGGGCCGGAATGATCTCAGACAATGTACACCTCCAGAAGATTCCACTTTCATTCAAATCAGCGGTGGAAAGGCACATAGCTGCGGAATTAAGGTTGATCAGACAATATCATGCTGGGGTTTAATTTCTGCCGCACCCTATGGATTGTACCAGCAGGTAAGCGCTGGCTCATCCCACTCGTGCGCCTTGACGTTAAACGGTTCAATAAAGTGTTGGGGAGACAACGCATTCGGTAAATGCAACAATCCAAGTGACGCAGGCTTTGTTCAAGTTTCTTCTGGAGGAGCTTCGACATGTGCTCTTCACAGAAACGGCCATGCACATTGTTGGGGAGACAATAGTTTCAACCAAAGCGAACCGCCCATTAATGTACAATTTAATCAAATATCATTGTCGTTTACGAGTCATGCCTGTGGTTTGACTATTGGGCCAAACACTGATGGCGTCGGTGCTACCGGAGATTTGATTTGTTGGGGGAGGAACGTTGATGGCGGACCGAACTATCGTCCTGGTCCATATCATCATGTCACTTGCGGGTCATGGACTACTTGCGCGATAAGTTCAATTGATAATTCTGTTACGTGCTGGAACGTCAAAAATGCTTTGCAAACCAGTTTTATTGAACTAGTCGCATCTCAGTCACACATATGTGGACTTGACATGAACAATGTTTTATTGTGTTGGGGTAGTGCATCTGGAGCTGAAAAGGTCCCGCACGGGTTTCAAATTGCATAGAGGCTGAAAGGGAGCTTATAGAAGTGAAGCTCCAAAAAGCTTTTCCGATAATTAAACTGAATGAAGAGATTTCCTACAGCGCAATAAGCAGTTGCCCTTCAATTGGCTGGAATCAACCAATAAAAATGACCGAAACTCAATACAAGAGTATTTTTTTATGTAAAAGACTAACTTCAGTTATGTGGATATAGCTGCAATTAAGGAGTAAAAAGAGTAATTTTTTGAATGAGTAGCAGCTGACTAAACTGGCACGTTTTAATAAAAATTTGTTATCATTATCAGTTAGATATGAATAGTTATAATTAATCTTTTTCATTTTACAAATCAACCTAATACTGTAGAATTTAGAAAAATTACTGGACTTCTACACCAATTGTTTTTGTAACTGAATTAATTAAAGATTCTTGAACAATTGACTAACATATCTCTTAATAAATTTGAAACTAATTAATTTGTGGAGTCTACCTTCAAATAGGCCAAAATAATTTCAATGTCAAATATATTTGCGATGAAATAAAGGCCAAAAAAATGCGTTAGATATTATTTCACATAATTATCACTATAACTTCTAAAATCTTTATCGTACAACAAACTGATAGAAATATTTGATACATACATATGGGGGGGAGACAAAAAGGCATAGTTTTATGAACGCCGGAATTCAACGCTTAATCAGCTTTTCAGGCAACCCACCTAAATTCCAAAATAACTTAACGACTGATTCTTGAGAAAATTTGTAAAATATTTTAAATCAATAACGGTGAACTCCCGACATACCTGACGTACCCAAAAAGTTTTTTTTTGTAAAAACAAACAATATTTTCTTAAACCGAAATCCGGCAAGACATGTTCAACAGTCATTATTTCTCAAGCAGAGAGGTTATCACTGCAACTTATTGCCCCATTTCTCTTCGCAATTGTTCAAGTTCGTTCTCTAAGTCGCTGCCAGGCAAAGATCGGGAGATAGAGGCAGTCCCTGGTAGCGATGCTTTCAATTTGGCCAGCTCTTTGTCTACCTCAGAAGTACCCTCTAAAGCTTTAAACTGGGCCTCCAAACTCCCCCCAGCAGTACCTAAATGTCAATATCAATTAAGGAAGATACAAGTTTTGAAGCTTATCTACTTTTGGATGGTCAAACTATGACTCCTTAGCAAGCAGGCAAATATGGCTAGTACATACTACAAAATTTGCGGAATTAAATTTTTTTGTTGCATATATTAAGCCATAGAAAATCATATGTGAATGATGCACAGAACAATTCAATATGAGATGCATCTTATCTGGTAATTCCGCAATTTATGTAGTATGTACTAGGACCCTTGAGCAGGCATCAGTTTAGTGTAAATTTTAAGCTTGAAAAGAATGTTATATTTAATTTGAATAATCATTCTCTTATTATTGCCTACAAAAATTTGAGAAAGTGTTTACAAAGGCTTAAACACATGACATCACAGTAATAATCTCTGTTCGCTAAGGCATCTTGTCCAAAGCTATTCAATTCAGTTAAAGAGAAATAGACCAAATATTGTATGACTTGAAGTACAATGTCCACAGTATTGATAAAGAATTAGCGTTACTAGGAAAGGTAGTTTTAATTATACTAATTTAGGTTATTGAAAAAATAACAAAATTCAGAGACATTTCAGCCATTTTGAGAGGGGGAAAAGTTACTGCTGAGGTCCACCCCTATACAACTGAAGTGGTCATGTAATGATTTGCACCAATACATTATTATCTTTGATTTGTGCAAATGTATTAAAAGTTGAATTACTATAATATTGTTATGAATATTAAATACCCTGGAAGGTGTAGTACTTCAGATTTTACTATACTGGTTTTTACAAACATAAATTATACAAATGGTTTTTTCAATCGATATAAAATTCAGGGCACTTTTTGTGCCTATTTATAAGGGTTTATAGCAAGTTTTCAAACGGTGCAGGAAGTTCACTGCATTTTACTATATTATATCTTTGCTATTTACATGAGGTGCTAGAAAAGAAGGATTTTGAACCCTTAAAAAAACTATACTAAACTTTGTCACGGAAATAAAAAAACTGAAAATTTGTTCGTTTTCTCTTTTTTAGATCTATTGTAATTGATTTAGAGGGTTTTTTACTTCTGTAATGTTAATTGTCGCATATTACAAAATTAGCTGGCATTTCATCCTATTAATACTTGTCTCTTCAACACTTTTTTCATAATTCATAGGTAATTCCGTTATTTATCCCTTGTGGACTCAAGTCCTACCAATAGCACGGGTAAATCTAATATCTACACCAAAAATTAACTAAATTGGATTAGTGCAAGTTGACTCACAGCTTTTCATCATTGATCAATAATGTTATCTGGCACTCATATGAAGTCTAATTTCATTTCAACCAATCAATAAAACAGTTCCAAATTTTATTGGCCAATGATAACAAACCAAAAGAAACCGACACTGAGCTGTAATTCAACTTACTCTAACTAAATGAAACTCAAATTTTCAATATAGATCTTTAATCCAACCAAAAGTGCCCCTATTGCATGAAGGGATTTTAAAAGTATCCTACATGGGAGATATACCTGATAACTGCGCGCTCATTTCTGCGCTGCTTTCTAATCGTTCTACCTTTTCTTGCATCCTTTCAAATGCTTCCATTCCACTACTCCCTGTCACGCTATTTAACATATCATTCACATTTTGAGTGGTCTTTGCTGACCGAGCTCTGGCAATTAATGTGTCTTTTTTCCCTTTTGCTTCAGTTATTTTTGCCTCTAGAGCCTACTCTAACAGACAAATTATACATGTAGTGAAATGTTCTAAATACAGAATAATAGGGGACCCATATTTGCAGAAATATGACCCATGAAGTTGAATGTAAGAAATTTCGCCTGTTTTTAAGATACTTATGAAAAAGCTTTAGATCCCATCCACCGATTCTTCAACAAATTAGATGTATTGATTTCTATAGCCAAGCTCTAAATATTGATTCGAAATGAGCTGAACAAGTGCCAAAATTTATTATTAAAGATTTTCCAGCAGGACAGGTGGGTACTTCACAACTACCAGTGATGAAAAATTAAATTTTTTAGTACACATTCAACTTTTCAATAACTCTTTTTAATTGAAATTATTACTGCAATTTTTATTCAATTCAATTTCACTAGTTGCATATTCTACTGTAAAACTTGCGTTTCTTTTCAGTTCTTTTTAACCATAAATGATGATTTCAAAACGATTTTTCCACAGGTTGCATTTATTACAATTGGGTCATTATGAACTGACCTGCATACCAGATCTGAGCTGATCTAAAGATTGACTTTGTGTATTCATCTGTGCAGCAATAGTATCAGCAATTTCAACCTGAGATTGTCGCCTTGATAAAGCCTCTCTTGCAAGGTTTTCATCACCTTTCTGTAGGGCAAGTTGGGCTCGATTATACCATTCGGCAGCAAGCCTAAAAAAATGCAGCAAAATTCGAGTAAAAAAATTTGCTTTTGACAAATTTTCACTTATAGCCAATAAATGTAATTTTCCAAGAAATCAAGTTCAGGTCCAGATTCTCAAATATAATGAATCTATTTGGCAGTTTTGACCAATTCAATGTACCAGAAGTTTACTATAATTTGAAATTTTCAGCGAAAGTATAGAATAGGCCGTTAAAATTTTTCTAACCAATCAATATTATTCCGAAATTTAACCGTCAATAAAAATGAACTTATCATGAGCTGAAAGCTTACCAAAGCATGTTTTTTTCCATTTAAATCTTCTTTCACTAGTGACATATTTATTGTTCTTGAAATATTTTTTACTTAGTGACCTGTTATATGCATTTATCAACTTCTTCATAGAGGTACATGATTGTATCCTTTTAAAATTTCCTCAAATAGACAAACTCACAAAGAGACTATTGAAAAGACGTATATTTCAAGAAACTTTTAATTATTCAAAATTAAAATTTTTGTGTTTTTGAAAAAAATATAATTTTCTACATAGAGGTAACTATTTGATGAAGAATGTGCTCGTTTCCATGGTACCACTAAAACATAGTTTGGTGCAAAAAGTTACACGTCTGTCCAAACTTGGATGAAAAAATTGAAATTCGATATTTAGAGTAAAACTCGATAAAGTTGTGTGAGAAGGGGGTTATGTGCGATATAAATTATTTTTAAAATACAGCACAAAAAGGTCGCTAATTTAATAACTAATGATTCATGTACTTTTTAGATACTAAATTTCTTCAAAAGGTGCCATAACCTACACCAGTAAAAACTTATAAAGTTCTTTGATTAGTACTTCAAACCCATGTTTAAATGTAAATATAAATAAAGAAGTTCAAAATTATTCTTAGAACAATATTTCTTCATACATGCACATTCATTAGTGAGAACTTATTCATACAAAATCAAAATCACCTTATGACGCATGTATTAAGCAGGCTAATAAAAATAATTTTTTAGACTAAATTAAATAATATCATCGTTATAGGAAATATGCGTTACTGGGACATATCGATCTAGTTGAAAAAAACTACATCTCCATCATATCAAAACAAATCTAGAATATTCATTAAAAACCATGTTAAGTCTTACTGCATATTGGAATACCAAGTTATAAATAGAAAGTAAGAATTAATTCTGCAGTCATACTATCTTATTAGGCCTTTTTAACAAGAACTATGATATTTTTTTCAACTATACAATAGAGGCTGGAATATTTTTCAAGTATACAGTAGAATCACTTCAATAAATCCTGTAAATATATAAATTACCTCTTAGCTAATATTGCTCATCCTTCATTATTGTTAGACTTTAGGTATAATAATTGAAATTATTCTTTTGCTTTCATTCTTTATCTACACAGTCTTATGAGTTCAATTCGGCAGTATTTTCAATTTTAGTGTTACTTGTGCATTTATTTGAAGAGTTGGATCTCTACTAAATAGGTTAGTCCTAATAATTTTCATATTAGATCAATAATGACACATCACTCTATAATAAGGATGTTTCACATTTGGATGAGGAAACAGAAGCATAAGTGATGTTTCAGCCTACCGTATATTTTGTGCAGTTTTTGTTAAATGGTAAAATCCTTCCTAATTTAGGTCCAGCGTCTTACTCAAGATATGAGGTTACAGAGTAGCATACCTAGATGCTTCGCTACGTTGACGCTCCATTCTCTTCTGCGTTGCTGTGACCTCAGCATAGCTTTGACGCACTTTTACCAAGTCTCTTTGCATATCTTCAACTGCTTGCTCTAGAACCTTTTCGGGATCTTCAACTTTTTGAAGTAAGCTATTCAAATTTGCCTTAGCAACGCGTATAAATCTTTCTGCTAGATTCATTTGAATTGGAGATTGGCACAATGCAGTTTCAAATACCTTAGAAAAAGAAATTTTTTTTAATGAAATGAATAAATAAGAACAAAATATCTTGATTTTTAAGTTGTACATCATAAAATATAAGAAAAAGTTTATATTTTCTGTTATTGAGGCAGTACTTAAACATGGGAATAGCAATTTTACAATAATATCACATAATGACAATAAGTTAATAAAAAACGACTTCTAAATACTCAGAATAGATTATAAGAATACTTTGAATTCATTAAAAAAGTGTTTAATTGGATTTGTTGTCTATTATCCGAACAGTAACTATATGGAAAATATGATGACTATCGATTATTATAATGGTATAACTGATCAGCAAATAAAAAATGTTATAAGTTGCGATTTTCAAAATTGATGTAAGCGAAACTACGTAAAAAATGAAAATGCTTTGTGAATTATTGAATCGAGAATCTAGACTATTCTAGATGTGAATGTCAAACAATCTCTATGCTCTAGAGTATATAAAACAAAGTCTTCAGAAGTTTTGGAAAGACTCAGTTTTAAATCAATACAAAATTTCAAGTTGAATAATTAAAAACAGAATAACTGTATGGATAATTGTTGACATTCAAGATATAGGAGTAAATAAAAATCTAATTTTTTACAGTGTTTTTTAAGAAATTGATGTATTTTTTAGCTAAAAGAATCTAAAATCAACAGCTGGAAAAAAAAAGTTTCCGGAAAACAATATTCAGACTTTGCTATCTTGTGAGATGTCGTTAGTTTATTCCCTTGGAATCTTGTCTGCTCTTTATCATTGAATACATATCAAATATATACATTACGTAATATATAGACTCAATTTAAAATGACCTTAGTGTTTCACATTAGATGGTCAGGTCAGGGAGTTCAAGTATCAACATACCATGTTATTTCTAGTAAATGACGACGTCCTAGTGCTCGGTAAGACGAAACTGACACAAATATTCAAGCAAGCGTGCAGTAGCAAGACTCTCATTAGCCATGAATTCGACATAATCAAAAGCCCTCAGATTTATAATGAATTATGCTGAAATATGAATGTGTGATTTTGTTTTCTTATTCTCATAATGCTGCTTACAAAATAAAGAAGCGTATTTATACGACTAAACTCAATTTAATGCTATGATATTCAACCATATTTTTTGTTTTGATTGAAATTTGTGTGGATATTCATTATTGTGCAAATCAACATTTTCATCTTTTTGAACTAGTCCCTACAGGAACTAATCATGGGTGCCTACAAGTACATGGAAGAGCTCTGGAGGAAAAAACAGAGTGACGTACTCCGTTTCCTCCTTCGTGTACGCGCTTGGGAGTATAGGCAGCAAACTAAGGTTCACCGATGCCTCAAACCTACAAGAACTGATAAAGCTCATCGCCTCGGTTACAAGGCAAAGCAGGTTGAAAGATTAGTGTAGATATTCTTAAATTTATTCGAACAACGTATATCTAACTCTCACTTCTGTACAAAAGTCACCCGATCACCTAAAATGCGATCCATGTCAACCCTGAAGAAATGTTAATCTAATTCGTAATGTTTAAATTAGAAAGCTTACACTCTCCGCTTAGCTATTTAATCAATCGTGGTATTCGTTTTTGCTGTCATTTTATCAGTCGGCAATACGTTTAAATTCAAAGATTCTTGAAATTATGAAAATCTACATAATGAAGCTTATATCTAGGCCAATATTTTAGACAAAATATATTTAAATTCTAGTGCTTCAAGTTTTAATCCGTTTTATTAAATAGAAAATATCTAAAAAATATGTTTTCATTAATGTAACGAATTCCGTTCTAAACATTTATTCTGAAGTGTACTTTAGTTATTTTTATTTTTTAAGGCAAATGCCCATATTTTTTTTAACTCATGCAGTGTAATAAAGTCTAAAACACTTACAAATAAATTTCTATATTATACCTTATTGCTCTTTGAGCGTTTAGCGAAATTAATTCTTTCATAAGTTGTCACATTTCACCCTCGGCAGACGACTAATGTGTCACGTGTTACTATAACATCAGCACATTCAATCGGTTTTAAACCGATCAACATGGGACAAATTTGTCAGTTTAATTTACTTAGTCCTTCATGTTTCATATTACTGTCATACATGCTGTTAAAGTTTTAATTGATAACTCTTTCAATTGTAGTGCAGATTTTTATCCTAAAATGAGCTCCATGCTATTTCAAAAATCAATGTATAGGTTTGATTAAAAAAGAATGCATATAAATATTATTTGATGTACAGAATTCTTCGCATTTTATTTATAAATTTTTTATCAGGGATGTTATCAATCCACAAAATCTCTATTTGCTACTTAGAATAAAGTAGTAACAAGCCTCTTGTACAGAATCCAAAAATATTAAAATTTTACAGACATTTCTGTAAAACTGCAAGAATAGAGCATGAATAATAGGAAAAAAATATATGATTAGAAGCATCCATGTTCATTTTTGTCAGGGATATGTTATCTATCGTGTTGCCGTAAGACGTGGAGGCCGAAAACGTCCAAACTACAAGGGTATTGTGTACGGAAAGCCCAAACACCAGGGTATTAATCAGCTCAAGTTTGTCCGCTCCTTACAAGCTATTGCCGAAGGGCGTGCAGGTAATTTAACAAATTTTGTGCAGTTGATATTCCATAAACGAATACTGTCTGTTATACCCCAAATTATCAGTATATAGAATATATCCGAATAGAGATATTAGTGTACGCTAGTACACAGAGGTTGGTGAAATGGTATGCCATCAAATAATAAAATTTATCGTTTTGTGGACCATCGATTTGTTAAATATTCAATTAAGTACGGTTTGTGTTAAGTCTTACAAGAAGCTTCGAATAATATAGATTTGCCCTGACTGCTAAATTCATTCGTTGCATTATATAATCTGAAGCTGAACTTGGACACAAGGTGACTTTTTGTTTATATGCAATAAATGAAAATTAGTTACTTCTGGAAGTTAATGAATAAAAACATACTAAATGGTTTATCGTAACTATGGCTACTATTACCACATTTTGAAGTTACTATATATATAAATATTGTTCAACATTGGCCTCAATTAGTCTTTGTCAGATCTAAATCATTTTTGTTCTATAATCCAAGGAAACTAAAATCTAAATCCTTACCTGCATAGCAAAGCTTACCTTGAATTTATGAGCCATTACTTTCATCAATATTAGGCTTCTTCAGAATGCGTCATTTACATTCTAATACTGGGTTTTATGTAATTTAATCAATTTATTTTTATTTGCCAGTTCAGATTTGCATAAATAATTCTTATTTGAGATTCAGTTTAGGTTATTATCATTGAAATTAGTAGAACCCCTATATGTTTAAGCTCTTTTATTTAATTATCATTTAATTTACTTACTAGTACGACTCTGTTAGGTCCTGATGCAACCAAGGCAATTTTCATTATTCCTCTTGATTAAATTCCCCTTCAAAGTTATACTAAGAGTTCAGTTGTTCAAGAGAGATTGTATATTGTCAGTTTAAAGAAAATGCAGGCAATCTACACACCGCATTAGTGTTATAGTGTATTGCCTTTAAGTATAAATATTTCAACGATACTACTCACAAGTATTTATATTTCTGGTATAAACTAACACTTTTTAGTCTACAAAAAATTCCTGCGGCTAAAAGGTCAACATAGTGTACCCTTTTTAATAACTTATGTCTGTAATTGATTAGAGTAAACTTCATCCAACTGTATTTAGACAAATTTATGTTTTCTTATTAAAGTTTTCAACATTTGATCATTCATTGCTCTAAATGTTTGATTTATATTTAGGTGAAAAGTGTGCTAACATGCGTGTACTCAACTCCTACTGGATCAACCAAGATGCAACGTACAAGTATTACGAGGTTATTTTAGTGGATCCAATGCATAAGGTGATCCGTAATGATCCACTGATCAGATGGATAGCTCAGCCGAAAATGAAGCATAGAGAATGCAGAGGGCTTACTTCAGCTGGTCGAACTAGTCGTGGGCTTAGAAAGAAAGGTCACCGTGCGAATAATATCAAGGGGGGATCTAAAAAGGCTGCCTGGAAAAAACGCAATACTTTATCTCTGCGCAAATATCGTTAGACAGTGTAATGCTGGAAGTGATAGAGTTGATTTGGTTTGCGCTCTGGTAATCGAGTTTGCACAATTCATGCTGTTGATATACTTTTTCATGTTGCTATATTCTCTGAATTATGGTTTTTTTCGATGCATATTCATTGTTGCGCCAAAGACCAATTATCGACTTAAATCAAATCGGCTGTTTGTGTTGGATGTATGTTACAAATCCTATATACATAATTTGATGGAAATAAAGAGTTTGCAGGATCAACGAATTAATTCATTAAGAGAAAAATTGTCAATAGCAAATTCGATGTATTCAAGTTCACTGTAAATCACTAAGCTATATCAAATAGAACAATGACTTGTAATCTAAAGTTATTAGCACAAAGGCATAAAGATGTAGTACTATTGTTATTTTTGTATTTGTATAAATATTAAAATTAAAGTAACTACTAAACAATGAAAAAAGATTGTCTATAATTTCCAGTAATTGTCATGTTCAGAATAGCCCACTGGCAAATAAATATAGCTTAAAGTGCAGTGGCTACGCTGAGAGTCATTAGATTCATAAGTGACATTGTTAACTATTAATAGCACTGCTACAAATACATTGTGGATTTGGAATTTGCGTGAAGCACACTATTTGCTTATTCAGCCATTGAGCTTTTTCCTACTTGGTGTGCAAAGTTCTAAATAAATGTGATTCACATTATTTAAAGGTAGCTTTTTTATCAGATTTTGTGCACTTGTTTAAGTTGAAAAAATAGAAATTTTACTGCAGTGAAACTTGCTAAGTGGAACACCTATCTGTTGAACGATTTGCAGAACTTATACTTAGTTAGTTCTAATAAACTTCTTTCACATGTGCATATGTACCGGTAAAGTAAATACAAACATAAATTTTGAAATCTGTTCAATTTTTTAATGCTCAGAACAGTTGGGTAAGTAATTTCATGCCCGTACCGTTGTGAATTGAAGCATGTTATTTTGAGGTTCTATGCAGTGGTAATTTGAAGGCAATACTTTCAGAGTTCCATTTTGGTCATTCAGTATGGCCACTTTCTGAAAGTGTACACGCATAGAGCATTTCTGTGTACAGAAATGAAGGGAATTGATCTTAATGGGAAACTTGATATGCTTGAAGATATTGATGCTGGATTATCTTCTGCTGGATTCAAGAAGAGTATACTAACAGTATTGCAGCAGCTGCAAGGAAACCAAAGCCTTTCCTCTATGATACTTAAAGAAGCAGGATTATACAATTATCAAAATCCAAGTAGGCTTGTGTTTCTGACTACATGATATAAAAATAATAAGAATCAATCATAAGCCAATATGTATATAATATATATTTAAAACAGATTGACACCTTTTCAACTTGTTACCTGTAAGAAAAATTCAATAATTTGTCAAAACCTCTTTACATTAAGCACCTACTTTAATTGAACTATTTGTTGTCTACCATAGAGCGTTCAACCTTGCAATTTCACAGTATATAATAGTTTACAGCATCAGATTCAACTATTCTTGAAATGTAAGATTTAAATTCTATTCATCATCAGTATCAAGTTCCTTGAAATACATTAATTTTATATAACTTAATACATTTTTTTTCAATCAAAATAATTCTGAGGTTGGCAAAAAAAATGATGTCTTGGTACTTTAGACACACTTCCAAATTGAAACTAAGACAATAATCTGGTAAGTGGCAGAGTGTATTGTTAAATACAACTCCAGTAGCATTTTCTTGTAGTAGCTTATGTAAAGTGCTACTAAAAAAAGCATGAGAAACATTGCATGCACAAAGTTTACTTGGCTCCCTTATAAATTCTTTTCTCAGCTTTTTCAGCTGGTTCATCTGATAAGTTCTCATTTGCTACCAAAAATAAAACTTTTTTACTTTTTAATAATTTGTTTAGAACTTGCACACATTGTACAAAATAACTGGTAGAAAAATGATGGCCTTGATTATTTACACAGGATGTATAATAAAATTTTGGTTTGGTTGGAGTAAGGCACAGAAAAATTGTTGATTTATTACTGTAGTATGGGCAACGTGACGTCTACTTGTACTTGACAGCAAAATATTTTAAGTTGATCAGAATTAATGTGAGAATTCTCAAGGATTTGTCAAGGATTTGTCAAGAATTAAGTCAAATTACCATGCCTTTTGCAGCAGCAATATATTTTTACAGTTTAAAGTTTGATGCTTAACTGCAACATGGCAATGGTTGTCAAAAGTATGCCATCATTTTTTACAAAAAATTCTGTGTTCAGAAGTTTTTATCTTTAACTCAGGCTGTACAAATCAACAATGTGTTGATGGAATAAGTATTTATAAACATAACATGAATTGTGCAATTTGACGTTCTATATCAAAGTTGTTGCGCCAAGAGTATTGAATGAAATTTATGTGCAAAGTCAGATTTTGTCCTGTGTTGTAGATTTTGTCCAGTCCATATCTTACGATTGAATATTGAAGTTTCAATTTGTTCACTGCAGTTTCAATGTGCCAAAGTTTTGAATGGAAGGAAAATGTAAGTCGATTCTGCATATACCAATAATGTAGGTGGTCAAGTCAATCATTATATCAATTTTGATTCATGCTAGACTTATGTGTCAATGGTTACTTTGCTTAGGCCTCTTTGTGGCATCTCCCTAGTTGTGCAGTGGATTGTGTGACAGCTATGTAATTTTCCAAGTTTAGTCAAAATGTAATAACTTGGTTGATTTAAAGCTCAAATTGTCAAGATGCACAACAAACAGGCAAACAATGCAAAAGAGTAACAGCTCAATTGTACATTATATCTTAACCTGTGT
>JAULBW010065967.1:0-45231 GCA_032358265.1 Vaucheria bursata
ATATTAGTGTGAAATTATGTCATCACTGTTGATTCTATCACTTAGGGGTAAGAATTTCAACTTACGGCAATTTTTGTACAACTAATGTAGTCTTTTAGATATTCATCATGGTTCGTGAATCATTTTGGTTTTGCTCCTAAATTGATATATAAAAGTATGTTGACCCATGCAATATTGCATATTTTTAATCTCTACATCTCTTGAATTTTATATTTTCTTTGGATGTTTTTTCTGATGGGTGACATGATATTTTAAATTTTTTTTGCAGGTCACAGATTCCATGGTCTTGCCAAAGCTTAAATTCGGAAAACACAATTGAGAAGGAGGTTGAGGTAAATCATAGTATTAGGCCCCTAGTATTAATAAAACTTTGATAGTATATATCTCTCTCTTGAACTCAAGCTGGTGGCATGCAGCAATATAGTTGAATAGTCTAGCTAGCACTAGTGTTTAAAGTAACATCCTAATATCTTATGCACTTTTGTTATAAATCCTTTTTTTCTTTTAAAATCTTTATTATTTGTACTATGTTCCAGAATATTGATACTGCTACAAGAAAGAGGAATATTGAAGAAGTTTTTCAAGAGGATGATTCCAATGAAGATCACCGTGCTAGCCGTATGCACAATGCTTAGAAACCATAAATTTATGCTGTCCGAGATTTATCAATTGAATTTTTCTATCAACAAAATTTGTGCATACTCCAGGAGCTAAAATGTTAACTAGTTACTAATGAATATTATGTACTGAAAATTGTTGCATTTTTGTGACATATGCTCCATTTTTTACTGGTCAATCATTTTAAAAAATTTATATTTTTATGTCTTCTTTATTTATGAAATACTCAAAATTATTATTATTGACTGCCTATTATGTAATATTTATGTATATTGAAAATCAGTCTAACTCAGTCCAAATAAACAAATTATGTGGTTATTGTGGAGCTTTTAACCAAAATCTTTGATTGTAGATCACGACAGACAACTAGGAAACATTTGCAATGAATAGACTCTTTAAATTTATATTTTCACTTAGTTTGCAGCTAGTATTAATCAATTACAGAAGATGTCTCAGATGATTGTTTCAACAAATTTTGAAGTTGTGTTTTATTTAATTTGATCGAATTATAGCAAGTTCTATGCATTTTTCATTGAGCCTACCAATGTATGCAACATCCGTGGCCTAGAGACTCTTCTTTTTTGAACATTTTAGCAATAAATGAACAAAAGATTTACAGAGCAATATTTGTTGCGCATTTCTAGAAGACACGTAAGTTAGAAAGGTTAGGATGCTGTTAGGCGCCTTGCATTTTTCAAGAGTACTTTTAACTTGTCCATACAGCTTTATAGCTCCTGATGCCTTCATACTGAACCACTACCGTATTTCCAAAGTTAATGTAAGAAATGAAAGGTTATGATTTGCTGGAAACAACATTTTTCATAGATAACTTTGTATTTTGATATAATAATGAAAACGAGCGAAATACGATAACTTTTCAAATCCTACTGTTTTTGGGAAAATTATGTTTGGGCTGATTGAGGGGATCAATCTAGTTAGCATTCTTTTTTATTGAACTAGAATATCAGCCGCTGGCTCTGCATGGGCAGCCCTTACCCTACCTCCTTATTTAAGTTGCAGTCATTTATCCCTCTCCCATCACATGCGGTGCCTGGGAGTTTTGTAGCTGTACACTTTCTAATGTAAGTGCCAAAAGAGAACGCTGATCTAGTTATTCATGCATCGTATGCAAGCATACATCATGGTTGTAGGCTATATAGCTGAAACCTCCTAAGTCCGGCTCCTCATTTTCAGGTGCTTGTCCAACTTCAGGGGGTGTCCAGACATGCATGACAAATGAATTTAAAGAAAAGTCTTTGACTAGTCAGCTGTCCAATTTACCAAGGTTTCCGATGATGCATATGAATACAGCTTTATAGCAATAGCGCAATTCTATGCTACTCAAAAAATCAAAACTAGCCAGGAGAGAAGGAATTTTTTGTTTTGACGTCGACTTGATTGATCGAGTGTCGACGCTTTAAAGCTGCCGGGCGAAATTCAGGCGAAATTCAGGCAAAAGGGGACAAAAGGGAACAACTAAATCTTGCCGGCATTGTATTGAAAATTTCTTAAAGCTTGGAAATTCAAAACACTCATCTTCCCTAAGATTAGCATGGGTACTATTAACTATGATATTGATAGAGTAGGATACTGTCCTGATTGCCAAGAAAATGTTTTATCTGAAGAGGAGCTCTTATTTACGTGCCCTATTTGTGGGCGACATCTAAACCCCTGGCGAAAGTAAGTTCCTGCATCGCACTTAGCCGCAAGCACTAGTAACCTTCATTGTCGAGATGATGGATAATATATGGTTTTTCTGTTTTTCTACTTCTTAGTACGGGCACAGATGAGATTCCGAATGAAATCAACACTCTGAGGTAATACAGACTTATTGTTCATATTTGCAGGGGACTTGGATAATTATAAAGATATATTCGTTTTAGTATCATTCCTGACCTTGCAAGAATAAGGGAACGCACAAGCGACATTGATAACAGACGGTTAGTGCAGATTTGTCCAAAGAATAATTCCTGTTGATCTTATAGAAATGTTCTTAATGACAGTCGTTTCGAAACTTTGCAAAATCACTCTTACAGCATATCATTTGCATATGATAACTTGCCGCCGTTAATAAATATGGGCAACACACCACACGATACGTCATTACATGTGGCTGCACAGTCTTTACTTGCAACTATGGAATCCATGTCAACTAATAAAGCAAGTGATGAGATTATTAAAAGTTTGAGGCGTACTAGGATTGATAGAATCCGAACGAATACAGTAGTCACAATTTCGTCAAGTTCGTTGAAGAAAAGCATTACTTTAAACGGAACGTTATCTAATTTTTCGCCCAATTCAGATTCTTTGACTAGTGGACCTCTTAATGCGTCAAATCCTCTTACTGCAGATAGATATCTAACGAATGCGTCAGTTCTGGAAAATTCTATTGTTTTTTGTATTCGTGGTAAATGCACTTTTGCTGAGAAGACTAGAAATGTGCAAATGGCTAAGGCAGCTGCTTTAATAGTAATGCAAGAAGGGCCAGTATGGCCATTTTACATAAAAGACGATATAGACACGGATGATCTAAAAATTCCGGTTGTAATGATCAGCAACAGAGATGGTGATTTCTTGATAGAGCTGATGCAAAGAAATAAAATTGTCAATTGCACCATATCAATCAAACAAAATAATGACGACTGCATCATTTGCCAGGAACCGTATAAATTAGATTCAATGGTTATTACGCTTCCGTGTGCTCACATTTTTCATGAAGATTGTGTTTGCAAATGGTTATCAAAGCACAATGCCACGTGTCCAACATGTAGGTATGATTTAGTGAGATCTCAGGCCGAGACTATTACTGGGGGCTGGATGGACTGGTTTGGTTGACAATTTCGTATAAACAATTGAAAAATGTGTACATGATTTTTTTTTGTAATTTATGAATAAAATGATAATTTTATGTTTACTCATTTGGCGAGTTAAATTGGTCAGCTTTTCTTTTCCAAAGGCTAAAATCAAATGATTGTTTAATAATTATGCTTTACGTCCGTCTTCACTTCATTCAGGGTTCCTTGCGTCTTCATGAAAGAAATAAGTTTGTATATTAGAATTGCCCAACTTGGAAGTAATGGGGTAATCTTGAGTTAAAGAGTCTCAAATAAGGTCCTCGTAGGCCTAATCCAAATTGACATTGAGTAACGATACTTCTGCTTTGTATGTTAGGATTATTGTATCATGTCTTTTGTTTAATCATAATGTACATTAAATGATAATCCTGCTTATCATATTCGTCTCTTTTTTGTAACGGCATTGTTCGTTGTAACTGGGGGCCCAACTTGCCTCAATGACCGAAAGAGTAGTATAAATATTCGATCACAGTTTATAGTTTTTTTTTGTTCTTTATGTATTGTTTAGAATAGATTTCATGACCTAGTCGCGTTCCATTCACATTGGACAACTCTTCACATTGAACCAGTCGGGTAGGGCAGGGTACGGTAGGGTAGGGCAGGACAGGGTACGGTAGGGTAGGGCAGGACAGGGTACGGTAGGGTAAGGCAGGGTATGGTAGGGTAGAGCAGTGGGGCAGGGTATGGTAGGGTAGGAACAGCTAGCTTGACGGTACAAAAGCTAAAAACTCATAAGCCAAAAGTTGTCACATTAGCATTTATGAGTTTAACCTAAAGCACAGAAAAAATTATACAGAATTGTCATCAGTTGCAACGTTTTTTAGGTTACTCAAAGAATTAGGCTGGTTTAAAGTTAAATGTTAGACATTATATTAGTAATACATTGTTTCCATTTATTCTTGTGGCTGGTTTGCCCAGCATATTAAACAACCACAGTGTAAAAGTTAAACTACAATTAATTTCAATATTAAACTGCAAATATGGTCTTAATTTTGAACTGAATAAAAAGTCATTGGTTCATTTTCACAAGCTGCATTAGATACATTTCATTTTTTAATATTACTCTCTTTCTAAAAAACTCAGCTAATTAATACTTCTTGATACTATTTCTTACAATTCATCAAAATATTTGAAAAATGCAATCTACACTGGTGTTGTGAAGTTTAAATGCAATTTAATGAGCATATATTAAAATGATGTACATTACAAAACTATTCAGATAATGCATTGCTGCCAGTAACAGCTTAGATGCCTCTTGATTTTGTATCACATGCTATACATCTTGCTAAGTTGCAATAGCACTACAAATTTTAAATAGTGACAGGCAGATGCTTCTCAGTAGCTGCATTTTTTTTCCAGCAAAAAACTTTGTTTTCTAATTAGTTTGGTCATGACTCTATTAATTATCTCTTGCCAAAGCACTTTGTACTGAACTAGCTAAAAAATGCTTTTCTTGGTTTAAAACTTTGGTCATCAATTACCATTTGCCAGTCTGCATAGACTGGTGCACAAGATAAATTTACATGTGGGACTAGCAATTGTTCATCAATAAAGCCTTGTAACAGTTTGATATCATTTAAAGCACCCCTTGCTAAAACTGAATTTAGTAGTAAAAAAAACTTCAAATATAATATGAAAAAGTAGTTAACTAATGCATGATTAGTTTGACCTAAAAAACCGTTATGCATAGAAAGTTAATGATCTTTAGCTCAATTCTTTCATCCACACTCAAATCTCCTGAAATGCAATGTCAGATGCACATCAAAATAGTTACAAGTTTGAATTTGTCCAGAATTTTAGAAAGGAGTTCAGGATTTAAATCCTGCTTCAATTCATTTACTATCATTTCACAAAGATTTTTTTCCTTTAATTCAAATCCGAATCTGTACAATCAATTCCTGAATTTTTCTCTGTTTAATGTTTTGCAACAAATTCTGGATTTAGATGCATTTAACGCTTTACAATGAATATTTGGGTTCAAATCCAAACTCATCCCAATATTTTTAGATCCATCTAATGGCCTCAAAGCATCTACTTGTGGACCCTTTGAGCTGATGAATGATCTTCCCCAGTATTATGCAATTACGATGACCTCGAGGAAGAGTAAATTATGCAGTACCAACGTTCTCAATAAACATGAGCAATTGCAATTTTTCTAGACAATTATTTTTTCCTAGCCACAAGAAACCTTTTAGTAATATTCAAGTTCAATGCACCATCACTTATTAAAGAATAGTTCTAGCGTACTTGTAGGAGGACATCTCTGAGTTTCTCGAACAACTGCCGATGAACTACTCGGAACATAAAAGCTGCTCGCTGTAGAAATCAAACAGTTGCATATCAAACTATGAGCTGAGAAAAAAAGTATCATTTGGTACTTTGATTACTAGGTTGCTGTTATATTTGTAAAATTCAATGTAATTATTGGTTAATAATATTACTATGAAACATTCTAAATCGAACATCGCTTTGGTGAACAATTTTTTCACACTCTATTAAAGATCGATCAAAAGCTTTGTAACCCTTAGAGATGTATGCATACAATAATATTTAAAACTGATCGGCACCTTTTTAACTTGTTACATAACAGAAAAATTAATAATTGATTAAACTTTTTTAGCCTGAATACCTGCTTTAACTGAACAATTTGTCATTCAGAGCGGAGTGTTTGGTTTAGCAGGTTTCACAGCAATGTTTATAATACGATTTTTCCAAATATATCAGATTCTGCTATATTTCCAGTAAGGCTTTATGCAAAAAATAAAAAACTTAAATGCAGTATTTTTGTATTGTATTTATCGGCAGTCATCAACAACCCCGAAGAACAACCATGCATCATTAAAAGCAAGAACATGCACAAAGAACTGCTTATAAGCGCATAAAAACATTCATGCATTGTTTAAATGCAATACGCGCCGACAATCAGTTACAAATCTCTTGGTGGGAATTCAATTGGCCCTCTGAATTGAAAATCGTCCTTTACTTGAGTACGTGTACCAGCCATTTTGGAAAAGTCAAGTGTACTCTTGCTGGGCTTCATCATACCAGCAGTTGGAACCAAAAATCCCCCTTCTAAATTATCAGTGGATTGAGGCCGTGCTAGCATTCCAGATAAGTCAACAGTACCATTAGCTGTCTGGGCAATCAACTGCTGTATCATGAACTCCTACATTGAAATAAAATTTGAGAGAGCAAGAAAAAAGGAAAACTATGTTAAGCCCAGATACAACTTTGTCCCAGGATAGTGCGGACATTTGCACTACCCCAAGACATGTATTTCGAAGAAAAGGTCACAGATAAGAAAATAGACACGGAAAACTGCTCTTTTAAAAAAAATAAACTCTAATTAGTGTGACCTTTCGTTTAAGAATAAATTTTGGGGTAAAAGTAGAAAAGCTATTCCGGAGAAAAAATATCAATGTTTTCATGTACTTAAAGAGATTACAAAGCAAATAATCTTGAAGGCATGCATATTAGATAGAATACAGCGCTCAATAATTATTTTAGAATAATAATTTTGTTGAAGTAGGTGAAATACTTGAATGTTTCATCTATCAATACAACAATTATTTCTATTGCTGAAATTTCCATGAAATTATCAAGAGGGCAGATAATCGAACTGGAACTTGTTCGGAAGTGTCATTCCATTTCAACCAATCAATTAATCTTCTCAAATCTTTTCAATCAAACACAAAAAGAATAATTATACAAATTTCAATTAACTGTTCTATTAGACTTGAAAAGATAACATCAGCAAAGAATTTTGGTAGTGAAGTTGAGGTGTCAGTTTAGGAGCTATTATGTCGAAAATGCTTTTCAACCTTTTAAAAATTATTCTATATGACCTTTCAACAAAAATTAACTTTGATGAGAAAAAAAACTTGCAAAAAAATGTTTCTGCCCTTTTGTAGCACTTTAAAATTCTCTACAGGTTTGTCAGCTTACAAACGTCAGTTGAGCATTAATCTGACCTGATGTTTAATCGTCTTTTTTAACTCCGTAGCATCAGTATCTACACTTTCATCGACAGCGCTCTGCTCTTGGCTTTTTCGAGCATACTTTAATATATCCTCAATAACAACACCTTGACTTAACGCGTTATGGAATAACAACCATGTATGTATGTCTTTTGGAAACTGCAATGCAGCCATAAAGAACAAGACTAAGAACAGAATATGTCCAATCAGCAAGTCATGAATTCGACACGCGACACTCATCGCAGTAAAGCCTAGCATCACAGTGATTGCACTCAATGCAGCAACCAAATAATAGAGACCTACTGCTATACGAATATATTTGTATTGCTGAACTACTAGCGACACACCTCCGAAGAAAATAACGGTTCCGATAATTAGCTTCCCTGAAAAAAAATTGGAATGCGACTCGGATATATCAAATTAAAAGAATCGTAATTACTAATAATATTGAGAAAAGACTGAATGATATTATAGATTGAATGAAGTACAAAACAATGTTTCAAGAAAGAATTATTCTGTAACTGCCTATTCAAATTATGGCTAGTACACTGGATTCTATATTATAGTATTAGTCTGCATCATTAAAAACAAAATACAACTAGGCATGGTTAGGGTTGTAGTACTCATGTCATAAGAAATCTTGTAAAAATTCTGAGGTGCTACCATCATTCTGCCACCGGGGGGGCCCATTACAACTAACCATTTAGTGATTCACACTAAAAATAAATTTTAACACTATTAGATGTGGGTGATGAATACTGTTATTAACAGTAATGCATGTGCATTTAGCTCTTGAATAGCTTGAAATTATGTTATTAACACTTAATGGTGCGGGTGGTGTTGTAAACATCAACCATGATACAATCTAAGTCACGTCAAAATCTAAATAATATAAATGAACAAATATGTCGCTATATTTGTATTTATGCATCAGCATTTATTTATGAATGAATTTATTAGAATCTATAAAAGGAGTTTTCAAAAACAGCAATAAATTAATATATAAAATAGTCAATATTTAGAATAGACCCCCAAAAAATAAATCTCGCTTGAGAAATCTGAACGGATACAAACTTACCACACTCAGTGACTGTTCAACTCATGGTAACTTCATATTAGTTGCCGAGAGGTTGAATTTTAGCATAATTCGAAGACATTCAAAGTAATTTAGTAGTTATTCTACAAACGAATCAAAGTATAAATCATGCTGTCGGTAAAACAGGCCAGAAACAGTTCTACAGACCTGATCGACAAATCCACGGATAGAGATACGAAGAGCAATTTTCAATGATATAGTGGCTAATTAGCAAAGCCGCAATGAGGCAGAACACATGGACAACTTCATTGATATCCGACGAAGTAAATGTTTGAAAAGTACTAAGCTTTGGAAGTGCTATACCAACCTAAAAAATGAATAGATTATTAAAAACATAGTTTTATGCATCGATTTTACGGATTTATTGATATTGAAGAAGAAACTCCAAAACAATAATTTATTGAACAAGTATGTTCACATCCACAGAGAAAAACAATATTTTCTATTAAGAAAAAAGAATGTTCTTAAAATCTCAGCCATAGAACATTTGGCGTGGCATCGATATTAGAAAGGCCATTCGTTTAAATAACAGTTTGACTTGATCTGTTTGATCCAAAGAACTGTTTTGTGACAACTCCTTCTATATATTTATACAATTCAAATGTCTATTGGCGAATCTGCTTCTGACGCATATAGGCACCTCTTCTTAAAACTGTATAGCTTTCTTGGGACATAAAATCTAAGGCTATTAACCAGCCGCCAATCAATATTCGAATAAAAAACCGATGAAAATTGTTCTAGAATGATATTATACAAACATTTTCACATGAAAAAATTGAGATAGAAGCTATTTTTTAGTAGCTTATTCGGAAATAGGTGCACTTCTATAAACCGCTATATATGAAACTAACAAAAACGAAATAGAGCAGCTAAAAGAGGCTAAATGTGACTAAATTGGTAATTATATATAGTGCACCAGTCCTAACAGTGCACGAATATATATATATATGGATGAAAAATTTAAATTCTAAAATCCATAAAAAAATAAATTCTTACCCCAATAACGATATAAAACACAGGCTTAATCATGCATTGCAATTTTTGGAAGAGCCCAAATTTCATTATATAAAGATTTTCTTCTCTCCACCAGATTTCCCAGCTGTTGCTTGCACTACCACCAGAGTTCATCATCCACCTCATCCTTCGCATTTAATGTAAAAATAATCGATACATTAGAGTAAAGAAAAGTATGAAAAATATATCTTTCAAATATTTAGGAAGGCAAAAAATATTTTTTTTAAGAAAACAAGACAAAGTGTGTCGATTGTTTTAGTAACTTGATTAAAAATACTTTCAAATTTGTTCAAATTGCTCATATTTTCCAAATTGTATGATTCTTCATTTTATGGATTTTTGTGATTTACTACCACTAAATGGAAATTTTGCACTTAACATAACCTCAAACTGAACTACTCTTTAAATAAACCAACTTTCTTATTAAATCCTACTTTTTAAATGATTCATTTAGAAGCTACTGTCATGAAATTCAAATTCACAGTTAAATAAAACCACTAAAAGAATGAAAGCCTTAAGTTTTGACAGCATAAATTCAAAAGACAACAACCCTTAAAATTGAATTAAACTACTACTAGAAGAATAAACCTTAAATCTGAAAAATAATTACCCTTAAAATTGAATAAAACTGCTTATTTAATTAACGACCCAAAAGTTTAATTAAAATCATTTGAAAAGTAACCCATAAATTTGCATGTTACAGTTTAATAATTTTAAAAAATGCCGACAACATAAAACTTGATAAATTTCATTATTTGATAGCTTTACTCCGCTCTCCCCTCCCTCACCCCACTGACTCCATTTCCTGATGTGCATTGATTTTTAACCTGATGAAGTGATAATTTATTTTTTGTTAAATACCTAGCTAAAATATTTGTTGATATTTCCAGCATCTTAGGCTTAATAAATGACTCTTGAATTCTAATCTAAAAAGGGCAAAAAATAACTCTTACCATCTTTTATAGTCTTGCACAACTTTACCCCATTCAAAAGACAACGGATTAAACCAAAAGGGCGCAAACATGAACGAAGCAGATGCTAGCCAGAGCGACCAAGTACGTCCAAAATATTGTTCTGCTTGAGTAGTAAATGCCAAAATAATCAGTCCAGCCGCTAATTCAAATCCAAGATAAAAATGGCTAGATGCAAAAAAGCGGTACAAGTCATCGAGACTCGAGTGATGTGTAACAAAGCCTCGACCAGTAGCTCTAAGAAAAAAGTAACCAAAATAGGTGATTTAAAAAAATGTCCATTTAACTTAATATTTGGATGCAATGAATTGAATATCTTCAAATTGGTGATTCAAAAACAGTTCCCTCGAATGATTCAAATATTATGCACATTCATCTATAATTGCCTATAATCTATATAAGGCTATATTATTCACGACAAGTCACTGAAGCTTACAAAGGGCATCAATATCCTTCAATATATATGAGCAAACGTTTTAACATAGCACTGCACATTCTTTTTAGTCTTCAAAAATTCTTTGCCTTTTTACTTTTAGCTAATAACGCATATTGCTATAATGAAAAATGAGCAATTTGGGAACTTTGAGAGGTTGATTAATAAATTCTAATCGAATAATATCCAAAAGGAACAACTCTTCCGATATAACCACATGTTTTTCATTTGAATAGTTCTTGCTAGGTTATCATGCTCTTTCAGTTGAAGCACTGAAAAGTCATCAGTCCTAATATCCAGGGGTTTAATTATGTTTAATGTTAGGTGCCCCGAATAGGTTCCAATTAGGTTAGTACGAGTAGATATTGAATACTCGCATGTATCACAGTAAATTAGCAACTGCACAGTAACAATCGGATATAACTAATTTATTCCTTATATAAGAATAAGCTGTAGCTTAGCGTAGCACAACATGACTCTGTCATTTAGTCGTTATAAGTGAATATTTGCTGAAAGCGAATTTGCTATATCCGAAGTAACTTTAATTTATAAACCTCGAGCTCCTATATGAGTATTAAGCAAAGGTCCCTGGGGGCCATTTTCGCTGCTCTAATCACTGATGTTCTATACATCTATAGTATAGTGGTCTTTTTTGCACATCCATAGATATTATTCTTAGAGCAATTTTAGTACGCAATCTTAAGTTGAAGTTTGTATCATCATCATATGAGAAGATTCAAAGGCAGAATTTCACTCTTACCGGTATTGAGCTCCCCCGGCCAAGAGTGTTTGATAAAAATAATGTGCTCGAGTCTGAATGTGAAACATGAAATATAGAGGTCCACCACTAACAAATACTTGCGCTATAATTCGTAAGGCATCGGCAAATCCTTTTTCAACTACTAGAGTAGCTAACATAGGAATTGTATTCAAAATTCCTACATATTAAAAAAATTCAAAAGTTAGAGAAAACTGTTTCAAGTCTTGCACAGTATACAACACCCTGGGGTTACATTGGAATTGTACCTTGGAATCTAACACAAAGTACTTAGCTCCATAAAAATTTGCAAACTACCCAAATGTATACATGTAGTGGGTCTTACTGGTTCATGGAGGGATGGCTAAACACAGTTTCGAGATGGTGCAACTTCAATTATTATCAATCCACTAATAGTATAATTTTATTCATTGCAACAAATGTACAAGCCTTCTCATTAATACGCGCAATGTGCGAATCAAAAAAAGAACAGATATCAGAAACAGTATACTTTCGCTCTTGCAAACAGCTATGAGAATTAATAGATGCAAAACCCTAACCCTAATCCTAACTTTTTTCTTCTTGATTTCTGACCATAAAAATAATCCCAAAAAACTGTTGATTTCGTTGTAATTCAACTAAAAGCTCTCTCTCGTTTACTAGAGATTTAAGTCAACTAAAGTCAAGTATTGTAGAAGTATGTATGGATGCATGCGTGCAAAAAAAACTCACCCATTCCAGCTAGCATTATTTCAATAGAACCTTCCGGGGTAATCTTCCGCTCTCCAATGACTTCGGCTTGAAAAACCTATCCATACATTCATATTTGTAATATGCGTTTGATTTACTCTAGTACTGTTAATATAAGCTTATATTGAGATAAATACTGACAAAATCTAATTTAAATATTACAATACTACAAAATAAACTTTTTAGTTTTCACACAAATCAGATTTGTTCACGTAAAAATTCAAGGCCTATCAATTGCATATCAAACGGAACTATTTCAGCATTACAGGTGTACTTCAATTCATTAACAGTTCATAAGTCATTATTTACAATCATCGTACATTTCAATTAGAACAATTTTATTTCAGCAGTTCCAATTCAGTTCATAGACAATTCACAAGCCATAACTTGCAAGAACTGCATACAATATGTAACATACGTACTCACCGCAAGAGCTAACATAAAATCAACTACAAAAACTATAGCTAATACAGTGATGTAGTTGCCAATGTAGTAACCAAGACCACCGAAATAGAAAGATATAAGTCGGAAAAAATCAAGTCGTGCTCCTAGACGATGAGTATCTCTCGAAAGTGATTGCTCAGCAGCACCCTATGAAGATAAATTATATAGAGGAAATAAATGCAGAGATTTAGGCATGCACATATATAAATATGTACACATATATGCCCGCTCCAAAACTATTTATACATATAAAAAACAAGACACTGCAGTAGTAAACAGAATTATAAAAATATAGACCAATCATTTTCATGCAAACTCATCAGGACGTAAGAGACACTCGAAACGGCAACAAAGTTGATGCTTTAACTCGCCCTAAGTCCTCTACAAACGTTCAAGACATTGAGAAGATTTTTAAAATATATATGTATATGGATTTATGAGGTTCTAATTTTAACCAATTTAGATCATTTTTAGACAAAATTAGCTGGTAAAAACTAATATGTTTAGCGTTTTACGTGTACGCGTTAATATGCAAAATTATAAAATGAATACAACAAAACAAAACAGAGGCAAAAACGCATTCATTTAAAATAAGTATGCCGATAAACAGAGTAGCTTTACAGTGATGCAAATGAATGTATACAAACCAAAGTACTGGAAGACACATATACGTACGCACCTGAGCCAATTTTGCTTCAAATTTATATATCTGCTGCATACCGACATCTCGTCCTTTACCAACTTGTGCATATTCACGGAACACCACCTAACGCACACAGCACTATTGGTACATACGGACATTTTATACTACAAAATAAAAGTACTGAAAGGAAACCTTTGAGAAAACTATTCTATTTTAAGAAATTGTGCCAAAAGTGCATACAAACAGCATGTCATTTTAACAGTTTTTGCCTTTTCATGTGTTATTTGCAGCTTTCGAGAATATTAACATTATTTTAAATAAAAAAAGAAGGGATGTAAAGTTAATATTGAACAAATTTGATTAAAAAAAGTTGCCTAATTTAATGGGATGCTGATGATAAAGATAAAAGTAATAAAAAAAGTGTAAAATTCCATAATATCATCTATGCTTTAGAATCAGAAAATAAAAAATTAGGAGCAGTTAGTGTGTCACCAAGTTGAGAAAAAATTGCGTACATTTTTCTTCAATGTTACTCTGCATAATCCATAATGAATATTTCATGTATTTCCTGTTCTTAACCAACTCAACTGAATTTATAATGCAAATTTTAAAGAAAAAATATGCGTTTAGTAATATTTCAATGATTAGCACAATTCTCGAAAAATAGCTATCCCCTAAAAAATTAATTTCTAAATGGACTTAAAATTTCAAAAAACGCGGAAAAAAACTAAATTTACAGGTATTTTGTTCATAGTCAATCGTTTTTTCTAAGTAATGTACAAAAAATCGAAATAAAACTGTGCACAATGTTGTTTTCACGGACCCCATGAACAGCATTACTCGAGAAATTTACGCGTAGTTTAATATAAATCCTTACCTGACCCCCCCTAATTGCATTATTGTACCCAGCAAAAATGTCTTCTGATAAATTAATTCCTTTCGAAGCTTTTGACATACCCCCCCGTGTCATAAAAAAAACCTTAAAACAAAAAAGTACAGTATTTAACATAATTTTGTACGACAGATTAATAACAAGAGTACATTCTGAAAAGTGGTCATACGACAGATGTTTGTAAGCACATAAGAACACTATGAACTTAACTAATATACGTGAACCTGAAGTTACGAATTTGCTACATTTCCTCAGAATCATAATTATAATCGTAGTAATCTTACAACAATACCTAATACTCTAAAAGAAATTAATGCAAAAGTGTTTCGAAATATCTAAAATAAATACTACATCAGTGTTGGGGATCAGATATCAAGATAGAAAAAAGTTGTAACAAATAAAAAATTTGATGATATTACCTTGAAGTATCTAAAGTACGGGTTTTGCATACAGGTCATATTGACAGTTCAGTTCAATATCTGTATAGACCGAATCATTCAGCATAAGGGATATAGTCGAGTATAGGCAGAAACATCTGTGATACCCTTATTTACCAGTCGATTAAAATCGTAACTAGCAAATTTGCAATTCTAAAAATCTAACAAAATTATCTTAAAAACGTACCGAATTCCGCTCTAGCGAAATTTTTTTTCAAGTTTTTAAAGGTATTGATACAGACTGGTTCATCGCATTGTAGATTATAATGAAAGGCGACCATAGAAATTGCTCTGGAGCAATCTCAAGCTGAATATTGAACTTTTCACAATCAATATTACTCTATCTCTCTCTCCTGTGCCAGCTTTATAAATATGAAACGCATCGTGCAAGAAATGTTGATAATGTATCTATATGCATTTTTATGCGTACCTTATCGAATATGTCAGGGTGTCCATAATGAAGTCGCATTCGCAATGGATTATTGAGAACGCGTTGACCAATAGTAACAAAGCTTAGCTCTTGCAGAGCCATGTAATTGGCTAACGAGCTCACGCTTCCAGTAAAAATATGCTCTCGGAAACCGACAATTGTAATTGGTGGAGATTGAGATGGCTGAAAAAACAGAAAATATAATACCAAAGAATAAGTACATGCATGCAATATTGAAATATCTGTAAATTTCATTGCTACTTAAAAGATTGAGTGATGCTAAAAGTCAAAGAAAATAAATGTACTTTAACTTGAACATTGTACCAAAAATTATGAACTACATATTCAAATAGTTGGTAGTAAACTGAATTCTATACTATAATAGTACGCATAAATATGAACAAACGCATGAAATAATGTCTTACAACTTTCCTATGCTAAATAACTAAGAATAGCTAAATAAAGCTAGCTGCTTTTTAAAAAAAATTATGAGAAATACGGCTAATGAACTGGAGATAGATACATGTAGCAATCAGGTACTATACCACGCTACTTTTTTCTATTATTTAACTATGTTATTAGATAATCACCATTCCCTATGTTACCGAATAAGCGTTAAGTAATCTAGAAACCCTTAAACAATTTACCCCGATTGGTAAACTATGAAACTTTATATGGTCCATAAATGAGTTTTCTAAAATAACAGAGCATATTTTCGATTTATAGTAGAAATCTTCTACCTGTATGCTGATGTTGCAATATTTATAAGTACATTAGTACACCAGAAAAATTAACTTTATTCCAGTTTCGAAAACTACTTTAAAGGATCTACCAAAGAACCTCTGACTTACCTTGAATTCTTCTAAAAGACACCTCATTTTTAAAGCCTCTTCGAAATACCCTTCTTGATTCATATCAATAGCTTGTACATTTTCACCTCTAGTAAATATAATCGCATGATTTTGATTTTCAGGCTTTCCTTCACCAATCACTGGATTTCCCGGAAGCTAAAGAGGATGCGAATACAAAATAAATCAAGTTTAGACGGGCAGATTCATTTGAGTTTAAAAAGGATCATTGCGTACATAGAGGTCTGGCCAGCTCTGGTCGAGTTACCAAGCCCTTACGAGGCATACAAAAATATAACATTTTCGAAATAAAAAAACAAATATATATAAACAATAATATGTACACCTTAACACGGTAGACTTCTTCGATTGAGTTTCCATCTTCACTGGCTTTAATTAGCACGCTGTAGTATTCGTTTCGGTCCTCTCTTCTCTCTCCAATCTAAACAAAATTTCAATTTTAGATATTTCCATACTAATATTAACTGAATTTTCGGTACTAAAAAAATTATTAAAAGTTGCAAAAGAATGAAGTTCAACATTGAAGCAAATCGCATCTGCAACTTCAAATTTATGATATCTTAGCTTTCAAATTAAATTTGCTATCAAGCTTCAAAAGTGTTCTTCAAAATTGAATGATTAATACTAAAAATGGGGGTACTATTAAATCACATATATAAGCATATGCACACTTAACATTGTTCCAATACTATAGCTAAAGCAGTATATGAAACCCACATTGTAAAATACGATAAAGATTGCTCTAGAACAAGCTGATTAAGATGAGAAATGAAGTGAAATGTCCAGATACTCATGTTTACGATAAATTTGTCACAAATTGATTTTATTTAAAAATGTTCTAGAACAAATTAAATGTGATAAAAAAATGTCATGGTCACTAGAGTAAGCTCAAGTACTCATATTTCTCACATGCTAAGGGAACCTGTACTCGATATTTACTCGAAGTTCATATATTTCATTGTATTCAACATCTAAAGATGATGAATTGGGCATTTTCAAAATATATGCATTCGTAAAGTACATAAATTAAGCTTCTTCATTTAATTTAGACATATGCCAAACTTGGCGAAACGTTTTTGTGCATTACCTCATCAATGTAAGCTACCCGCAAATTCGGAAATCTCCTGAGCAACCACTCAATATCCTCAGCCTTCGGGTCTTGGATCTTTTTCATGCGACCATATACTTGACATGCCACTACATACTGAAACTTGTGTTTCACTAAAGACTCCACTTGTTCCGGTTGACATTTCTCCAAGTGAGCCAGTAGCCTAAGAGCAGCTTCATTATACATCATACCTTCAACTGTTCGGCTTAGCGTTTGGGCTCTTAATGAAGCCCACAACCGTAATTCTTGAAAGTGTTTTTTCGACCAAATTTGCTGTTCATCTCTAATGCCCATACGTTCAATGAAATTGAACCAATCATGTTTGTAAAGCGCCTAAAACACATATAGAATTGATATTCCTTAAACTGATACTGTCAGTTACACCGAAAATTATCAGTTAATTTAAACTGTATTGAATTAGAGATATCAATGTACACCAGCAAATGGAGTCGGTGGAGAGGTAAAGCAATCAAATAATAAAATAAATCATTTTGTAAACCATCGATCCATGGAATATCAATTATACATATATTGATATGCAGTAAGTTATGCTGGATATAGCAAATTTGCTTTCAACAAATTTTTGCTCATAGTAAATGAAACAAATAAGCCATATTACTTAGCTTCGGATTTTCGGATACAACCATCTGTAGATGAGATAAGTCAAAATTTTAAATTTTATAGGCTGGAAAATTTCAAATTCTTCTCCGAAAATTTTTTCGTTGGGATTGCGTTGAAATACCTTTGTTCAGTTTGATATGTCGATTTGGTCAAAAATTGAACATTTAACGGACTCAAGAGTTTTTATCGGACAAAATTTATGTTTACACGAGAAATTAGTTAATCAATGTTAACTTCAACTCCAGGTAGTAAGTCAGCATTTTAAAGATATTATAGTGAAAAGATACAATTCATGTCGAATATATTTCACAATCAACTGTCAAGTATTTGAACCACGAGGAGGAAAGAACTGCCAGAGCTGAACTGCATATGGAGTAGTAAACTGATATGAAAAATCTAGATTTATTTTGAATTTATTGCACGTTACATAATGAACAAATAATGTAATAAGTATTACTAAAAAAAGTTTTTTGTAATCGTATTATTGATAAAAAACAATTAAAGTACGTAAAGTTTTCAGCTTTTACTGAATTTGGTAGTATACGATATAATCGACAGAAACTGAAATAATCGTATAGGGAGTAAAACAGAGTAGATTATTCTTATTTCTATTAGAACTAAATGGCTAAAGCTGATTGGTTAACTTAAACATGATAAAAGTTCTACGAAATTCAATTCAATGGAAGGCTGTACAAGTCGAGTATCAAGTGGGTAAATTCTGTCCTTCACAATAAGGAAAAAACATAAAAATTCAAATTTTTGCTGCTGAAAATAATGTAGTTTTAATACGAAATTAAAGCTTAATTGTAAAAAAATTTATGCATATTTAAATATGTATCATTAAACAGCCTCCCATATTTCAATTCAGCAATTTTTTAATCAATACAAAAATATTTGTAGTTTAAAATGTATACATATATATATATATATATATATAAAATTTTTACTTTGATTTCATGTGTGGTCAAGAATCTTATTTACCATCAAACCAGGATGTAAAAAATAAAGAGATATGATAAATGTACATGATATATAGCCATCTTCATCATATTTAAATATGTAACTTTAAAAATCTTACAAACCTTTAAATACATAAGAGTACTCAATCCATCTTCATTACGAATCTCCAAGTCTTTTCGACTGTAAAGTACATCCTCACTAACAAAGCACAAATTCAAAAAATTAAATTATCTACCAAAAAATTATCTTATGAGCTTTTATTTCAAATTTCATAGCAAACCTGCTTCACCTTCACAAATTAACATAATAAAATCTGTTAAATCTAAATTTTTATATCGCTAAACAGAATAGGCATGTTTCAGAGGATCTGACTTATTTCATTGAACAGATCATACTGCTCCTGACATTTAATTGCTCAGTTCAATTCATGCATTTATTGCGATTTCAAAAGATGTCTTTCTAGTCAAAAGAGTTGATATAAACGAACTGTATAACAGTTCAGATAAAACGATTCAGTTCCTAAGCTTCTTGTGCGAACCAAATAAATGTTTCTGATAAAAAGTTGTAACATATGACCTGCAAGATAGTTCAAACCTGATATACAGTTTAGTTCATGCATTTATTGCAACCATAGTACAGTTCATAATCCATAAATCGACAATACGCTAAATGACACATTTGATAACTTACCACTCCACCAATTCCGGTTGCTAATGCATATTGATATCTCTAAACTGATTTATTCAATTAACTGATAACTTGTGGTGTACATGAAAGTACCAGTTTATGAAATATCAACTATATATATGTTTTGTTAACCTGTAGTATGGTGTTATACATGACCACGATAACATTCGGTTAACAGGAGGAGCCCTAGGCATATCCATTAATAATGAATTCGCAAAAAATGTCAAGCGACGTTTAGCCTCTTGTGATATTGGTTCCGCATCATTCAACTAAAATAGAGCATATCCATATACATATTAAAGATAGCGCTAGTTATGCATCATATGATTAACTGCTAGGATACATATCTAGTATGGTATTGAAATGCAGCGTAGCATGTTATTCCTTGAATATTATTCTAGAACAATTTTAAGTTGAAGTAATATATCGTATTGTACACTTTCACCTTCAACTTCTCGTACAGTAACAGTAACGTTACTTGCCATAGTTGTCATAGGAAAATTTACTGATATTACTTTAACATTACTATTATTATTGGAATGTTAATAAATTTAATTTTGATTCAGTAACATTTTGTTAGCAGTTAATATTGTTAATTATAAATATGTTATTTCCCGTTATGTTCCATTTATTAAACATAATTGCTATATTTTGAACTAAGTATTCATTTCTCAAAAGATATTCTAGATTATCGAAGAAAAATTATGACGACCAATAAAAAATTATTAATTTTCCTTGCCAGATTTCCTAGTACCAAGATAAGTTATTTTTTTATATTGCACAGTTATATAACAGATTGAAGTACACAATTATACATTAACATAGAATTGTTCTAGAACGAGTAACTGCATATTGAATTAACCGCTAGTATTCTGTATAGTATACTACACTAGTCGGCAACAATAGGAGCAAATGAAACTAGGTATGGCTAGCAATATCTAAATACTTGAACAATATAAAACTGCCATTTCTTGAGTGGACGTAACTCTAAAAATTCAATAGATTCAATCTACTTCAACTTGTGACACAAGTACGTTTTGACTTATCCGTCACACAATTCACCATACTAAATTTTAGTAACAATTCATCTTGTACTCTTTACATGTCAAAATGCATTTATATATAAACAATAATAGTCACTAGTATACTACTCGGCATACTAGACTACCGAATATTAAACTATCCCAAATTTCGTATAATATTATAAAATTAGCACCTGCACTGCTAGCAAACCATTCAATTTCGATAGTATCGACAAGGCTCTGGAGTCTTCTGATAGCCTGTCTAAACGAGCTGATGCATAGCTATCATCCCACATAAAGCCCTGTTCAATCGATAACACTAGTTGAAGCATATCTTGTACTACACCAGCATCCCCTGTCGATGATTTTACCATAGTTCGAATAGAATTGAATAGTGGACGAAGTTTCTCACGCACCTAAAAAAATTATATAATATTAATTACATACTTTGCCTTTAGTCTAGACATCTAGAAGTCTCCTCCAGACGATGAAAAGATAGATGCATATGAATTTTTAAATATCTTTAAATTCCACAGAACTTCAACATATATCAACCAATCAATTTTAACCTTTGAACTAAGATCCCTTCTATACATTCAATGCAATAAGTGCTCTAGATTTTTGGATACAACGAATCAATTTGGAGGCCCCAACAAATTTGTTATATTCGAAGTATATAGATGTCGTAATATAAAAATGCATTTTTCACTTTATTGCTCAAGAACTTCGAGTAAAAATGTATAAAATAGATTACAGAAAAGAAGGATTTCGAGTTGGAAATCAATAAATATGCCACTAGTGAAAGTTGATTCGATGAGGCATATACTTATATTGGAAACTTTTCACCCAATAATGAGCTGTTTATTTTTCATTGAAATGTCAAATTTCAGAATAACTTCTAAAAATTTACTAAAGATTTAAAATTTTTTAGTGGTCTTTTCTAAATATACCATAAATAGGGTCATAGACTCTGAACTGAATTGTGAACTGATATAAAAAGATTCAGTTTTTTTTTTGAATTCGATGACTCGCCACTCAAATGTATGGTGTTCACCAAATCTTACGCTCTTGCTTTCAAGTTTCATATATTATGTCTCAAACGAAAAGCTGCAGTTATGGAAATATACTGCAAAAACTATCCTTTTCAAAAGAATACATGCAAAATTTCATCGACTTTTTGTTTGGAACAAAATTCAGGGTTCAAAGTAGAAAAGTTCAACATGCAGTCAACTCGTCAGTATTAGTACGATTTCATAAGTTATATGATGAATGGCTAGGATTATCTTCAACATCTGATGCTCGTGTTAAAGTTCTATTGACCAACAATCACAACTATGAAGATATCGCTAGCCATACGCTTAATTATATTAGTTAATATACTGACTACTGTAGTATACAATCCTTAATTTGAATAAGCAGGTGCAGAACTGTTTCCCAGGACAATCCTATGTTGAAGTATAAATCTGTACTTTAACTCATAGCATTAATCAATCTTTTCTTTTCGCTAATCTTTCTATGCACTACCAAGATCTAGTCTTAATAAACACTAACGAGTCATATGCTTACTTGATCCCGTGTTTTATCGGGTAACGAAGTGATATCGTCTCTTGGCCTCAAATTCTGTCTACGCGGAGCCTGCTGAGGATCAAACACTGCTCCAGTTGCTAGCTGAGAGAGTCCTCCGGTACTAATGGATCGTTTCATATTAGTTGTACTAGAGCTACGTCCTGATCCTCGCTTTATAATCGGAGGAGGAGCCTTCTCTTTCGGCCTCCTAGATACAGTAACAATCGTTTAATTCGATTAATATCAATTTAAGGTTTAATAACAGGATAAAGTTGATATTCTAGAAATCAATGGTCTTGATATATAAGTAACAATCACAAAGCTCTTCTCAGCAATTTTATATCATTTCATCCAAAAATATTACTTATGCCATTTTGACTCACAAAGAACTCCCCCCTCTCCTCCCGAAAAATTTAAAATCAACGTCAAAATTCCCCCCAAAACAGAAAATGACTAGTTGGGATGGAGAAAAGCTGGCCAGCAGTTTAATAGAGCCAAATTTCTAACATTTTTCCATTAATATTTTGTCTTTGACTTTCTTAAGACCTTTTTCTACATTGTGGCTCGCAGGTCTGTTAATTGATACATTTTTCTATGATTTGATAGCTTTATACTCCCTCAATCTCTTTTCACGGGCGTACATTGATAATTCTAATCTGATATATTTGATTAACTGATAGTTTGGGTACAACCGATGGTGTCAGTTTATGGAGCATCAAAAATATGCTATACTGTCAAGAAAATAACGTCAAATAATAGCAACACTTGGTTCGATTAATGCTAATTGTAAGTGAACACGCATGATATATATATATATATGTAAATATATAAATAATTGTGCAGATTATTGGTTGGAGAGAGTAGGTAATATATTCCAATAATAAAAAATCCAATTCGAATTCAGATTTGTTTCTCAGTTGGATTCCTGTACAACTTTTCGAAATTCCAATTCGAAGAAATGACGATTCTCGTTTTGAAATTGAAAATGCAATCAGAATGTGGACAAAACTTCAAATCATACCTTTTATAACAGCAAATTGAGTTGGATACTAAATACTATTGCAAATATACATATTATAATACTATAGAGTAAACTTGCACTGCTTTTGGGCGATCAAAATCCCAAAAATGCACTATTTAATCTATATTAAGCATTTTAAGACGACTGAAGCCTACTTTGTGCATCGTTTTCATTTCAATCTGTTACTTTTAGTAATCAACAAAGTACTTACGTGACAGTACGCTTGTGAAGAGATCCATGCAAGATAGATATGATTGCCGTAACATCTGCAACAACTCGAGGAATACTTTCTAATCGGACATTCTTTAATATGCATCGGTTCGCCATCCACTTGCTAAATATCTTTTCAATTCTTGCAATATCTGACTCATGTGTTGGACCCAAGAGATGAGTTAGAAACCATGCACCCAGTTCCCATACCTATATAAAGCAACTGAGAAGCTTAGGTTTTGATTATGATAAAATGTACAAACAAAACACTACGGCCGTCCCCTGAATATAACGCATACTAATTTTCAAACTCCATTGAGCGACAGCAATTTATTATCGATTTAACCCTTAATGTAAAATTTGAATTAAAATAAAAGAAAGTAACATACAGATGTGATGCAATTTGGCATTAGTAAATTGAAGACTTCATATTGGCAGCCTCGATACAGTTCAGATCAATGATACTTATTCAAACAGATATAGTCGAGTATGATTTAGATAATACTTCAATATCCTATCCATGACAATTTCAATTTCAGAAAGCATGTGAAATTGTGCAGTCCCTCTTAGTAGAGCAAGGCTAATAAAGTACAAGACCAGAATGATGTACGAATAGATTACTAAATTGATTTTAACTTTTCAAAAAATTCTGGCATTTGACTTATCAACAAAAAAGAACTCATTATGAGCTGAAAAGGCATCAAAGTACCCATTATTATTCTTTTTCAGCAGCCTAGTAGTATCAACTGAAATCAAAAATACTAAAGTAATCATACAGGGCATGTATTCTATAAAGTACTTTTGGAGAGAAAGGGGGTAAATATTCCCTAAAATAATTGCTGTATGCATGGATAGGAGGGGTCTTAATTTGAAATTTGAAACATTGACAGTGATTGGTTGACATGTAATGAAGTTCTGTGTAATTTGAAGATAATAGAAATTGAGAATTTTGAAGGTTTACTCCGACCTATGCGTAGAGTAAGGTCGAAAAAATATAAACGAAAAATTTGAGTCTACATGTAAGACCCTAGATATATCGTTGCATTTAAATCTAACGGCGACTAAATTAGCTTCATTACACTGTCTAACTTTGTATAATAAAATATCGATTTTCTTGACAGTACAAACGTAAACGCACCTCACTGACTGCTTCTCGAACAGTTACATCCTTGTTTATTCGATTACATAAGCTATTTTCGTGCTTTCTAAGTACAGTAAGATCCATTGAATCCTCCAATGCTAGCAATGAAGCCTATATGAAATAGAAATACATAAATAAAGCTAATACTCACTAAACTGATACCGAAAATTATCGGCTAATCTAACATACCAGATCAGATGTATCAATATACATTAGCAAATTTAGACTGGTAGAGTGGTAAAGCTGATTTATACATGAACCATCAGGCATTACTTCAAGATATATATTCTATATATATATATCAACCACATATTTCCTTGTTCTAGAAACTGATGACTCGCCTTACGTTAGCCAATAGGATAGAAGATGTATTATTGAACAATCTAGAACTACTAGATTAGCTTTTATGTATTATTAATGTACTTCCTTTCTGTCTTCTATTCGCTTCGGAGTTTTATGCGTGTCGTAATTTCTTATGCAAACTAATTGGTAGTAATATTTATTTCGAGTTTCCTGTAAGATTAATCCAGTCTACAAAGGAATTTAACAGTGTTCAAAATGCCAAATTAATTCATGATAACCGATATTTGTTAAGTCCAAAGCAGCCATGCCATATGACCACTAAAAAGTAAAAAAACTCACCTCATCAGCCATTATATTAATGGCACTCTCCACACTCCCAGCAGTTTGAAAAATAGGCAAATACACTGGTTTAGTGAATCCACTAAAAGAGTGAAACTTCAACATATCCCGTTCTTCATTTGATATTATATCGCTGAGCCGCATTTGGTTAATAACTTCGTTCCATACAGCTGCAAAAGCAGCCCATTTCTGAGTCCGAACATCTAAAAACTCCGGCTCTACATATCTGGGAGGACTTTTAGTAAAAAATTGATGCATTTAATAAGAATCAAACAATGTCAAATGCAACTATCAGTACAGTTTGTTAAAAGTCTCGATAGATAACTGTCTTCTAAATGTGTTCTCAGTACCTATCTAGTTTATAAACTCTCATTAACTGTCACATTTGTCTGTTCGTTGATTAGTTTCTGTCTATTCAAACAGAGAATGGCCTATGTTACTTACCCATGCATTTTTAATTAACAAGGTCCTGAGTTGAGGAGTTTACTTGAAGTTCAGATTTTAAGTGACAGTTGAGATTACTACTTGTAATATTCAAATATAATGATTGATTGTTTCTACATTTGACATCCCATAAACCAATACCATTGATTACACCGAAAATCATCAGTTAATTGAAATATAGATATCAATATAAACCAGTAGTTGAAATTCGTGGAGAGGTAATACTATCAAAGAATAGAATATATCCTTTAGTGATGCGTCGATTTATGGAATAAGAACCGTATTTTAAAAGACAAAATTTTGATATTACAGTAAATGGGAAGTAGATAAAAAGGATTAATTGATTCAAAAATTCATGGTATAATATATATGTTGAAATATAAATCTCAGCAAAAAATGTGCTAAAACTGAATTTTTACCAGAATTGAAACATGGAGTCAATTTAGAAACTATCTTAACTTGATGAATGCATTAATCAAAAGCACATAAATCGAAAGAATCTTAATGTACTGTTAGTATATATATCAATGAACAGATATATAAATACATGAGATGAAATTCGAGGAGTTCATATATAATGTAAGAGATACCAGTCATTTTATTTCTGCATATGTATTGACTAGTTGACTGTACGCACATTGCAGAGTAACATTCAAAATTGAAGCACAGTCAGTCAGTCAGTCTATATTGCACTTAGAATATTGTTCTGAAGCAATCTTAAGTTGAAGCTTTGTTTTGTATGGTTCACAATTAATATAGCTCACACTTTCTTAGCTTGAACATGTGATAATGAATCTTCAAGTAATTTCAGTCAAACTTCCACGAATGCTAAAAATATAGCCAATAAGTTTTATTCAACATTTCTTCAAACCCAAGTACTTTGCAAAAAAATAACAAAAATTATATAGGTTCACTAGTAGGACTACTCACTGAGATATTACTGTTGCTGGTTATATATATAATAAGACGTTTCTGTTAATGAATACATTAACGGACAGTTATTAAATAATAGGAGTTAAATTGAAAGTGATTCTTCTTAAATACCTTTTCAATGTAGTTAATTTAAATTCTATATATATCGTAAATTCTTACATAACACCACCAATCTCAGCTCGCGCAGCTGCAAGCAAACCAGTTGTTTCGGTAACATTTACATCGTTAATTCGATTTCCATTCGACTTTGCACTTGAACCTAAAGATATTCTAGCAGCTGCTGATGGAAGATCAACCATTGATGAGTCACGGGAGGTAATTTTATCGCATATTACCTATAAATATCAATCAAAAATTGTTCTAAGAATGATAACATTTCATTTTGATATCAGTAGATACTTATAAACTAGGATTCAATACGAAAAAACGCACAAAAGCATAATATTACAAAATTATAGTACCTATTATGGGAAAAGAATGCAAATAATGAGATATAAAAGAAAAGAAAGTGTTCTGGAAAGAATTTTTCTACTCTTATGCTTTCAAAGAAAAATACTCATGAATTAAGTTATATGTAGTAAGACAAAAACATTAAAAAGTAAAATAGAAAAAATGATTCTAAGAATAATTTATTTCTTAAACCTTAAGGAAACGATATTTACAAAATACGATGCAGTATCACAAAAAGTATAATAAATTGTTCTAGGAATAATTTTCTCTTGCCTCTTTTACAATGGTACGCACAAAATATTATGTAAATAAAAAAGATATAAAAATTACTATAAGAATAATTTTTCATGCCTTTTTTTGTAAAGTACATTTAATAAAAAAGTATTCAAAAAATTATTTTTCTAAATATTTACATATAAATTTATTTATATTTGATGATATGGCTGTTTCGGTGATATCTGTTACTAGTAATATTGATGTATTTCTAGCGTTTAAACCAAATATATCAATCATTATGTCTATATGCATAAATAAGTTCATACGTATAATATTAATATGCATATATATGATGTGGTAATCTACATTTCAACAGAAGAAACAAACAATCAAGTAGAACTATATATAGATACAAACCTTTCGACAGAATTCCTCAGGAATTCGCATAAAAGATGATCTCAACGTTTTAAAATCTTTTACTTCTCCTAATCCTTCTTGAAATCCAATGATACTACCAGCTATACCACTCCAAAATGCGTACCAAATTGATGTATCGATGAAATAGATTAAAGTCTGGGGAACCCATCTCAACACGATCAAAGCTGTTACTTGCCAAAATGAACTTCCAGGGTAATTGACATAGTCGTCGTACAATTCTACTGTTGGTAGAACTAGTATGTTGACTTCATATTGGTAGGAAAAGTAAAACTTCCAGGATAACAATGAAATCCAGAAAATAATATAGAAAAAAGCATTTTTTATACTTTCGTGAACGCGCTTTCCAACATAAATCCGACTGTACAAAAAATACAAAAAAGTCTTAAAAAGTCTTAAAATACAATAATAACTCAAAATTTCTTTAAAATAAAAAAAATTAATTTTGGATGATCAAAGATCATTGTTTGTGCACAAATGGCCTTGATAACTATCTATGCCACCTTTTCAAATTATCATAGCTGAAATGATAAATTTGATATTCTCTAGTTGTTTTCGAAAAAATGTCACCCAATCAGATGACTGAAAAACCAATTAATAGGCATGAAATCATTCTTTTTCAGAGTAAAACTAGTCTTTTGGGGGGGGGGACTTCAGTTGTTCCTATTGGTTGATACTAGTGTACAAAGTTGACGTTCTACATATCGATGGTCCACTAAATGAAATATTTTATTATTTGAAAGGTCTACCTTACCATCGACTCCGTTCGCTGGTACACATCAATATCTATGATTCAATTAACTGATGATTTTCGGTGTAACTGACAGTATCAACATATGAAATAACAACTTTAGTAGAATATAATTGTTATAATACTACATTATAGACCATGATTTACACTAGCCTGAATGGATAGCAGAGATTGAGAAAAGCATTAAGATAATTGTTTTCTCTAGTCAGGAAAAAAGTCGTAACAATCGGAACTAGCTGTGCAAATGCCTCAATTACATAAGTCGACATTGCTAGAGAGGAAAGCCATAGATACTGCCACCACCAAAACCACGACGAACCTTGGACTTGAACCCCTGGCTTACTGCTATCTGGACTGACACTCCACATAAAATACAGAACCTGTGCATAATAAAAGTTTGGAATAAATATATAGGTACATATTTGTAGTTTCAACATGTTTATTTGAATTAAAATTTCAAATTAAAGAATTGAAACAAAGCTAAAAATAGCATATATATGAGTAAAGTTCAACATGAACATTCAAATAAAGCATAATGAAATATTGCAAATAGCCAGATAAAAAAATTTTAATAGCACTGCATAAAAAAAGAGATAATCGATCAAATATAATTTCATATCATGATATGGGCAACATATTCATAAAACTATTAGAAAATCTGAATAAACTCATAGACACAGATCTATAGGTCCTGCTGAAAAAAGGCGTACCCCTAATAAAATCACGTACAATAGAGACTTTAGGGTCAAATATAATTTTTTGAAATTGATATATTTTGCAAGGGTAATTTCTGGAAAACAGACCTTTTAGATGGCTACACTATATCCAGCGTAACTTGCTGCATATCAATATATGTATAATTGATATTCCATGAATCGATGGTCTACTAAATGATTTATTTCATTATTTGATTGCTTTACCTCTCCACCGACTCTATTTGCTGGTGTACATTGATATCTCTAATTCAATACATTTTCAATTAACCGATAATTTTCGGTGTAACTGACAGTATCAGTTTATGGAATATCAACTTTATATATATATATATATATAATAAAAAATACAAAAATTGTGTAAAATTAGTCAGAAATACCTGATAAACGAGAAGAAGAAATCTGGTACATAGTCGTATCATAAACCCAGTTTTTGCAGTTGCACTGATATTTATCCCAGGATATGATTGCCAAACTTCAAGCAGACACCTACGCTCAAAATATACAAAAACTTAGTACATACTGGAAGAGATGAATTTCAATTCAACCAATTAGCTGATGGTTTCATAAGTACAGGCATAAATTGTAAATACGTAAATGTATGGATTAAGTATTAAATAATCAAAAATGGAAGATTCATCACTGATACCTATGAACTTGACACATAAAAATTACATTATAAAAAAATTTGTATACCGATTATATATACTTCAAATATGAGCATGGATTGAGTACCTCCCATTTCATACTTGAAGGTATTTTGCTCGTTATTTCCTTAAAAGTTGAAATTCTAATGAAAACTTTTAAGAATTGAAAAAATACTTGTCTAATACATGAGGTTCATACTTGTTTTGAATAAGTTAAGGCTATCAGCGAAATGAAATTGAAGCAGGAAGGGAATCGAATTATTTTAGATGAGGTCCAATGTTTAAAAAGAAAAATACCAGAGGCGAAAATTAGCCGCAAGCGGGATATTTATACTACATTACACCTTTTCCTGGTGAATTTGGACAAAATTGACAATCATCTTTGACAAGGTAGTAACCAATTGTGAAATATTGAAAATCGATCGTAGTATATCGGCTTCCAGCTTTTAACAAACTAGCAATCAAACATGATCACCAACATATATTGACAGCTCAGAACTCATTCATTCAATCCCTCTGTAATCCATATTCTCAGTAAACTACTTTTCTTTCCAGATCTTCTGTTCAATAACACTGAATGGAATCTTTCTCTCTATCATTTACTTTTGATACATTTCTTACGATCGACCATTCTTAATATGGCTTCTTTATATTGATATTTTCCTCGATTTCTCACATACAATTACTCTTTCAACGATTTGCTTTTCTTACAATTTCATCTGAAATCTCTATCTTGTGGAAAGAAAAAGCTCTTGATACTTTAAACACCTCAAATTTTTCAAGCTACACCTCTATTTCTCATTTTATATCTTTTTCTCCACTCTTTCATTTTTCAACTTTACATTCATATCTCTCTCAGCATTTCGTACATGATCTTTATGGTTTAAAATCAAGTTTGATCTCAAATTCAGTAATCACGACTGATTTTAAAATTTGTCGCAGTCGATTCTCTTATTTTTCATGATCAAGTTTCGATACATCGCAATTGGCTGATGCTGCGATCGGTTGTCAATTTTCCAAACATACTAGTTATAAATAATATCTATACTGGATACTATACTAGATATAGTACAATACTGGACATGTATGCTATACTGGATATACATATTAATAAATAGCTAATGGATACTACTATGAGTCATAGTATAATTAATGCGTATACAGACGTTCAATCATTTGCTTATAATTGAAATTAGAAAATGCAGAATCATATAATCAAATTGATAATATTTTCAATTGAAGAACAATACAAAAATTACGTACAATAAATTTCAGATGCACAATAAGTCTTTTGTTACCTCCATAATTCGGAAGCCAAACTTTAAATGATATGAGTTTTACATTTATTCATTAAAAGTGAAAATTCGCTAAAAATGAATTTGTTTTATCTGAAGTTTCCTGTTAAAGCATATATATATTACTAAAATGCATTATGACGTACCATATGATAGAAAGGAGGTTGACAATTAAGAAAACAGACGAGAGCATCTTGTACTTGTACGAATCCTCCCAGTCAAAGTAATTCGAAAATGCTAGCATAGCCATGAAATAAAGACTTATAACGTGAAAGCCAATTATCCTATTCAATGTCAGCATCATAGTAAGTAAGCTCCTCTTCTCGAGAAATGTTTTTGACGATTTTGCTAAAGCTTTGTGTACTGGAATAACCGATGGCACAGAGGGTTTCAGCCCATTGACATGTTCCTGAACACATACATACAATTCTCACAGTTGTTAATGTACAGAAACATTGCTGAAACTACAAGTAAAAAACTTAAAAAAAGGTTTCGGAATCCAGCAATTCGCAAAATATCTGGCAAAACCAAATTGCACTAAACACTGAAATGCGGTTGCTTTCGACTGAAAGTGATTTTTCTTGGAGATTAAATATTTTATGTAGCACTACGAAATTTTCACTAAATTAATCATTTGTCCGCTAACAAATATCAGCTTGAATACTCGGAACACAATGTTTGTCATCAGTAACTCTTAAGCTAAAATACTCCATGAAGTGCTGAAATACATATTTTGCTTAATATTTAGTAGTCGATGGCGGCCTTTCCTGCCATTCTCCACGAAAGTTCACGGCATAAAGAAATATTACTAAACTCTAGATGTACGTGACAAAACCTCCAAGTGATTTGAATTTCAAAATTCAAATAATTATAACTGAAAAGTAAATTAAATTATTCACACAAAAGACTTTACTTTTATGAACAATACATATAATTTCTTAAGGACATAACTAAAGTAAATATTTTAACACCGAATGAATGTATGTATATATATATATATATATATAGGCTTTTACCTGAACAATTTTATCTAAATGCTCCGAACTCCCTCTAGGGGGAGAATTTGTTTCGTGTTCAATATCTCTATATGAATGCTTCAAACAAGCTGAGTCCCAGAAAAATTCATTGAAATCGTCATAATTCCGCGACTATAGAGCATCACATATATAAATGTATACATGATTATGATAGTTTTTGAAAATGATGTATACCCAGAAATTGCTTAGCTACATGTTGGCATTCAATTTTATACATCAAATGGAACTGATTAAATTTACTTATGTGTATACGTTTAAATGTTTATATATATATATACATATGCATATTTGTGTGTATACGTTTATGTGTCTATGTATGAAATGTATATATATATATACATTTCATACACATATACTTATTAACATGTGGTAATCTCATGTAAGGCACTTTTTCAAAGCAAAATTAGAAAAATATATTTAAAAATATTGATAACCTATGTTCCGAGGGTACGCACGAACAACTAAGTAAATATTATCAAAAATTGAATATTACAATTTCATAATATACTTCTAGTATTTTATTTAAGTTCAATCTGTAATATCATCTTTTTCTATCTTCTCTTCTATGCGTATGAATAAATAAATGTAAACATTCGTATATTTAATGTATATAATATGTGTATGCGATGTACATGCGTATACGTTTTTGTATGAAATGTATATTTGCATGAAAATATATGTATATATATATATATGTATATGTATATTCATGCATTTGTATAAACATAAATTCACTATATCTACATGAATGCTATATGTAATGCTTTATATATACGTATAAGTTCATGACATAAATTATACATTCATATATATGTATGCATGTGTTACCTCTACATGATCGCCCTTCGACTTATGAAATTTTTGTACAGCATCCCACATAGGTGTAACTACATGATCCAAGAAATACCCAGCATACAAAGCGGCCTGGTCCCTAGCATCCTTATGCACTATGAACTCCTGCATCATCTTATGATACAGAAAACACAAGCATTCTGGCATATGCCGTAAATTAGCGCTCTCGCCCCATATGCACATATACAACATAACATCTGTCATAAGAGCTAGTACTTCATCTTGTTGATTAGGATTTCCCATAGCATAAATACCATCCATGTTTTCTTCTCCAGGGATAGGAGCAAACTTTGGTTGAACATTTAAATTCTTGCACCATCCCCTGAAAATATAGTGTAAGATAGCAATTTTTAATAGAAAAAAGGAATTTTTTTAGGGACTTTTTTCAGAAATTATTTAATTTTCAGGGCGATAAACAGTATAAAACACATTGTTTTGAGCAAAATTGTAAAAAATATAATTTGCACTTTTTCAATACGAGCTTGTTTGAAAGGTTATAATGGGACAGAAGCAGTCTGTCCTCAACAGACTGCTTCTGGGAAAACCACATTTGGCCCTAATACTGATACTGAAATGGATTTATCTCAACGAGGAGAAAAATATATATAATATAAATTTCATAATTATGGTTTTCTACCTTGAAACCATTTTCTAGATGAGTCATTTTGGATTATTTCAGTTGTTCATATATGTATACAAACATCATTATTATGTTTTCTTGGATTTAATGAATTTTCTTATATATATTGGAAAATAGGCAATGTGCATACATATATATATATATATTTGATTACTTACGCGCTGTTTAGAATTTAGAATTTTATTGTAAACTTTAAGGTGAAAACTTTAAAAATAGATATTTGTAGTTATACATTATTACTTTTTGACTGAATTTGTAAATATAAACCATAGTTCAATCCAGATGGTGCTGAGGAGTACAAAACAACTCTCATTAAATTGATAAAATCAACGGATATCCCGATATTAGTAAATACTAGTTCCAATACTAGTGTTAGTCTCAATATTAGTAGATATTAGGTCCATTACTAGTACTAGTTCCAATACTAGCACTAATACCCTCATACTAGTGCTAGCTCCAAAACTAGCATTCCTTAAAATACTGGTACTTATTACAATACAAATGTTTGTTACAAAACTAGCACTGCCTTCAATACTAGTGCTAGTCTTAATTATAATGCTAGATACGACACAAGTGCAAGTCTCAATTTCAGTGCTAGTCCCAATACTATTGCTAGCCCTAACATACGTTTACTGATTAACCTGTAATTCTCAAATAGCTTGTCATGCAATGAATGAATACCAGTTGCTGGTGCATTTGCTACATCCACATTTATTGCCAGCTTTCCAGACATTATCGAAAAGTCACTAAAGCGTTTGTGATTAGCCACTAAGTTTAGAATGTGCTCTACTTGATTTCGAACATTGTCATCCTAGTTAAAATCAGAACACAAAAAATCATTCATAAATATCAAATTGTCATAAATCACATGGTATAATCTTGGAACAAACTTTTATTCATTTCTAGTTATTTATCAACATATATATATAAGCAATAGCATTAGGGGATGTATAAATGCATGCTTCTACATGCCATTATTTCCTGTCCATATGAATGCATATGCATTTCTGTATAATTTTGATGCAACTGTCTATGGCTACGACTGTTTTATATCGAACTGTTCCCATTTTAATAAAAAATAACAGAAAAAGACTTCAATTGATTACCATCCCTATTTTAACTAATGAATACGTACATAACTATATATATATCAGTTTGTACGTAGGAAAAATAGAGTTCTCATCATTTATCCACTAGAAATCAAAAGATTTAAAAGATTCACAAACTACCAACCCATAATTTGGCTTAGAATATAACCATAACTCATGTCATAAGCTGAGAAGGTGCTGTGTTCAACTACAGAAATCAATACATCTAATTGGATAAAAAACAGGTTGAAACGATCGAAGATTACTCTGTTTGAGCTATTGAGAAGGGCGAAATTCGACTGATATTATTCAAATTCTTGATTTTTGGTATTTTACAAATATGGGTGTAATTAAATACAAGAATCATGCAATTTCAGTCAATGGATACAGTATAAAAATTGCACCATTATTATTTCATTTCAATAGGTACGTGCACATAAATGTTCTATACCTGGAACCCAAAAAAATTAGCCAACTGATCTGCAGTAAAGTACACAACCTCAGCATAAGCTTGTAGAGCAGGGGGTAATTTATCAGGGTGAAAGTAGTTGAAGGCTTGATTATCAGGATAAGTAAAAGTCTTCTGGCAAACGACTTTACTCGCCATTGAATCGAACTTTGGGGTAACTGGAAGCGGAGAATATCTGTACCATTAAAAAATAAAAGAGCAAAAAAATAAAAAAGCAAAAAAATAAAAGGATACTTAGAACAATCCATAAAGTTTTTGACACTAATTACAATTAGGAGTGTAGCTATTATATTGCGCTGATGTGAGGTCTAATAAAAATAGCTAGCCATAGCTAACATTAGATAGCAATAGTTTGTATGGAAGCTTCACTTACCGGAAAAAGTAAGCAAACGAGTGTATTCCCGAAAAATGCCCTTGAGTCAAAAATCCTAATGCGGCTAGCAATGCCCACATTACGAGTAGTTCAACCATATAGCATTCTCTATAGCAATGGCTACCAGTAGGCCAATCAAGTTGGAACACCACGCCAGTATCAAGCAAAAGGCTTTGATTTAAATAGAGGTCCACTCCATAACTGTTTGAGCAAATAGAGTTAACTTCAAATATAACGCATTTCTTTTCACAAATCTCCACTTATAGCAAATAAGTGAATAAGTCATATGGAGCCAAGTACAGATTCCCTTTGTGTTCATTTACAAAGAATTTTGGATTCAACGAATTTATTCGGTGGTTCAGTCGATATATTCAAAATACGGTATACAAGAAGCAAATTAATATTAATTATTCCCCCTAATGTAAACTATGCTGATAATTCATTTATATTGATATTTATGTCTTATTATTAGATGACATAAATTATATGTAACTTTTCGGATGAGGAGATTTAATACTCAATTGAGAGTATTGCAAGTATCATATAGGTACAATAGCACATTCTTTAAACTTAATTTATAAATGTGTCTTTTTATTTGAATTATACTTGAATCGTATTGATTTGATTGCTGAAAAAATGATGCCATCGCACTACTTAACAAATGGCTAGGTAAAGCGCAACCCAAACTAGACTAGACTAGACTACGTGTCTAGCGCGGGTTAACTGAGATTCGAACCCGATGACCCATCAGAGCAAGGTCAAAAGGTACCCCAATGCATACAGGCTTACATAGACAGATACAAATATAGACATATGCGACTTACAAGTACATCTATATATGTATACATAGATGTATTTGCGGTAAATTTCCATCGTCATACATGCATCAATCATATTTTTTGACATATGCATCGGTACATTAGATTTCACTCCATGTAATGTACATGCATACATATTTATGAATAAATGCAAATATTTTATAAACAAAAATCAAAATTAAAATTTAGAGAGGAATGAACAATAAAGCCCATTCTGAACAAAAGAACTCACCTCATAACTAGAGCACCGAAAGCAGAAAAATTAGCTATCATGCACATCTGAAAAAATATAAATACATCAGCGCTAGGAATATTCAATTACACAGCAACATTTGAAATTTGACACGTAAGGGTTAGATAACAATGCTCAGATTTTCTTTCCTATGCATAAGCTCAACTTAACACAGAAAGATTTGGTACAACTAAATGCTTACGGGCAGATGCTTTATAAGTGTGGCAAATCTGGGACTTTTATCTTAATTTAGTAAAAGTTAAATTTCTATAAGGCATGGTATTATATTATTAAGTTTAAATTATTAACTCATGAACTAGCAAAGTATGATCTATATTCGAAGATTACTTTAATTGCAAATGCAGCAGGTTCAAAACTGATTGGCAGAGCTCAATTATTTAAATATATATATATAGCTATGTCTGCGGAATTATCTATCAAAGGAAAGATTACAGTTATTGAAGTGTGCTCAAAAAAAATTTTCAAAAACATACAAAAATTTGCGTACCCTTTGGTTTGACACGAAATTTTGTGGTCAAGTAATAAAAGCTTGAAAATCGGTTAAAAGTATTAAGAAATGTTTTGTCTGCATCTTTCGAAAAGTGGAAAAAATTCAATTTCATTATAATGTTTATATGACATTGGGTCTTAGAAGAATGCATGAAAATAAAAATTTCAAGTTCTATAATCCATATTAAAATGGAAAAACAAATTTTTTATTTAGTTTTTAATTTTTCATAGGAATACATTATTCTATAAAATAATTTCTTGTAATATATATATATATATATGTTACCTCTTGAAATCGCCAAGATAAAGCAGCACAAAAGCCGATGACGATTGCAAATGTGCACATTATAACATTCTCATTTTTTAGTGCTTTTCCATGATCAATCAACACTATCCATAAAGAGATAAGAGTGCCTAGGCAAGCTCCAGTTGAAAGCCATTTCATGAGTAACGCAATAACACCACCAATAAGAGCACCAATAACAGTAACAACGCATCCGATAACGTAAAACACCATCGCCTCGTTCACTTAATATTATCAAAATCGGCAAAAGAACTCAGTCAGGATTCAATAGGAATCGGTTTAGTGAAAATAAAAAAAAATAATTATTTTAGAAAAATCGATACATCTTACCTCTGATATTGAGAAATGGCAAATAAACTAATTTTCAAAAAAAACTATTGGAAAATATTTTTCATAAATCTTTATATTATATTAGCACTTCAATTACCTTTGACAAGACAAACAACAATCTATTGCAAGAAATAAATTGGAGTAAAAACTCATAAATGTATGGCCAAAATTAAAAGTAACAAAATAGTTTTTAAATGACAAACTAAAAAATGATAAATAACTTTTTCGGCTAATACAGGAAACCGAACAATGTATTTTTCATAATATATATATATATGCATTTCAAACACATCTAGAAAATATGACTGATAATGAAAAGTTTTATCTTGTATATATGCATGTTTGGCGGTGTAAGTCCTGAATACGATAGATTTACAATGAAGTTTAACGCGGAAAAAACATTAAAAACTTACAAAAAATTACTTTTAGGGTAAACTTTCACTAAGTAAAAAGCGGGAATACGTGATTGAAATTAGCTAGTGATTAATAAGGTGAAATATGACTATTAATACTTTGCACTTACGGAATTGAGGGACAACTTCATTCCACAAAAACAAGCCGAACAAAAAACCACCGATGGAAACAATTGCCGTATTACTGAACTTGAAGGAGTAGAAACAAATTAAAGACCCACTGGCTAGAAATATTATCGAGAGGGCAGCACGCTCATCCGCATTCATTTGGGACAAATCCCAATCGCTCGACATTTTTACCCGTCAGATGAATTCTGAGAAAAAGCAATTACTTCCAGTTAATTCATGCGATTAAAATTTACAAAAACCTTAATCCATCATGTTTTATCATTTGCCATGTCGAAAGTTGATAGAGAAAATGAACGAGTTTCAGCACTGCGACTCACTTCAATTGATAAGTTCAAAACCAATGAAGCTCCAAAAACTTGATGAGTCTAAGTAGTTCTACGCAACCAATGATATTATATGAATCTTAAAGGATCGTAAAAAGCATAAAAATGCGCATTCAGGAATCTCTCAAGTAGTAATTAATGAAATCGTAAAAAAAAGGAGAGGAATAATAGCATACCACGCAATTTAGTACTATATCAATTATAATTATTTAAACTCGAGCGCAGCTCACACTAATACGACTAGTTATAAATTATATCGCGTTAAAAGGTCTCAAAGTACTCCAGCGCGTGGTACCACAAATAAAAGAGGCATCAATGTTGAATTCATAAATTCTCAAACGCTACAACTCTGATAATTACGACTCTGATAATTACGACTCTTGAGAATCTTGTAAGTAGAAAAATGCCATGGAATATCGTATGTAAGTTATCTTTGTGGAAGATGCAACACTATTGGAACATTAAAATTCCTGTAATCTTTTTAGATGCGCTACAAAATAATGTGTCCAGTCCCGTATTGGCAGTAAAGATTACCAAGTAACATCAGTGAAAGTAGCATCAAAATGATACTGTAAGGTTTGGTTTAATATAATACCATGCAACAAGAATAAAATAAGAAACTAGAAATACAAAAAGGAAATATGCAGATAATAGTATATTAAGGTTGAACACTCTGTTACCAAGAATGAATCTTGACAACACAAAAGACATAGCCATTTCATCCAAAACAAATTAAAATGAACATGAACAAAATTAGATAACTATAACCATTAAAAAAGCATGGCAAAACATTTAAATTCTAACTGATACCCATCCAGTACTAGCAGCATCATTTTAGATACTTTTTAGAGAAAAGCATCAAACTTTTATATAGCCCAGAGATATGTCCAGTAACAGCAAAGTTGTAGTAAATATCATATAACCATCCAGTAAGTTGAAGTAATAGTGCTTCTACACGTTCAGCAAAAGTAGTATATTTTAAGCTGTGATGCAGAACTATTTCAGTAGCAGCAGCATTAAAAATAAAAACTGTCTATAAATAAATCTAATAGCAATAATATTGCAATGAAGTTCATTTAAAAAATGTTGACTTCATCACTACAAAGTTTTAATCAAGGGTGAGAACTAGATCTTTAACTGTAGAAACTGCAAGTAGTTTGCAAAAATATAATTGCTAGAATCTTTTTGGCAACTTCCATCAGTAATAATAACTAGCAGAAAATAATACATGCAAGTGCAATAAATAAAATAAAGCAACAACAAACTAAAGTATGTACAATTGTATTAGCCACTAGTGGGCAATGTAGCAGTAGGGTCTCATCCTTAGAACAGCACCATATCTCCACAACATAGCAAGGTAATACAGAATATGAAGAGAAGTTAATGGAAAATATTTTTGCAGGAAAAAAATATTTAGCATGTACCAGCCAGATATTGATTTATGGGAATATTCTATTAGGAATTTAACAGATATAGCTATTTAAAAACTCTAGGAAAAGATTTAGAATTTATGTAGATAGTATTGGTAGAATAATTGAAATTGTTGAAAAATTGCTTTGTACAAAGAGAAATATGTAATGTATTGTGATACTCTTCTTTGGAGCTGCAACTGCATGCAATTGAATTATACAACAAAAGTTATCTATAATTTGCCCTAATAATTTTATGGTACATGATATAATTTTTTGCTGACAAAGTGTCATAAGCATCTCTTTTTTTAAAAATAGCTTTTTTCAGCTTAACAGAACAATTTCAAGCTTTCATTTAAGCAAAACCTTGTAAATCTCAGGATTTATTCAGTTTAAACAACTAGAGAATATCTTAAGATTTATTCTTTACATGTATTAAGAATTGGTATACTAGACTTTGCCAAATGAAAACTACAATATAGTTTTACCTGAGAATTCTGTCTATCTCTTTTACACAACTGCAGGAATTTGTCATTCCATGATATTTTAGTACTTGTAATAATAAATATGTTATTTTTTACATTTTTATAATTCATGCTGCCATAGTTGTCAAGACTAACGAATCGTATCAAGTGTAAAACATAAAACCAGAACAATGTAACACTGAAATACTGCACGTTCAATACTTTTCCACTAATCTTATTTCATGTGTTGACAAGAGTGAATCTTGTCAACATTTTCAACCTAAACTTGCACATACAAACCGAATTAAATCATATAATCACAAATCCCTGAGAGAATTGTAGACAAATGAACAATACACGGCGAAAACATATTAGATCCTGACAATAGTGCACTATAATATTGTCCTACAAAATCACGTTGAAAATTTGTATTTAGTACAAATGCAGTAATAGTTTTTTCATTTATCTCAGCAAGAGTTGTAAGAATTTAGAAAAGTGGATTTTTATTTGACTTTAAATTGAGCATTTAGAAATATGTAAGAAATTGAGATGTTATGGGAAGAATTCTTATTTTTAGTAAGTAAGAAAGTAATCAAGAACTCTTGCAAGCAAGTTTTGTTGATAAAACTGCTTTTTACATATTGATGCTTGTGCATATCATTCAAAATAATAGACTATAAATTCAATTTAAATAAGCAGTAAAACAAAAAGGCAAATAAAAAAGTTTTCCAATGAAGTTTTTGAGTATACATTACATTTAATGTATTTCTATTACATACAAGTTACATTTACAGGTCATGAGCATGGTAAAAAATTCTTTACATTAAAGGTCGTTTTGTCAATAAAAACTGAATGTAAATGAATTTTAGCAGGCTGTAAAATTATCAGATTTTGCAAAAGTGATTTTTATAAATGGAACTACATTGTTTTTGTTGTAGCTATTGTATTTAATTAAAAACGAATTTTATTTGCATGTCATTATTCTTGTTAAATTTTTGCAGTCAAGGTCAACTTGCCAATTCAAATATCTGACCACAAACTAATTTTGGACAGGTTTTAAAAAGTCAGAACAGAAAAAAAGAGTTCTAGTGATGTGATAAGACTTGATACTGTTGTTGCTCTTTGTTATATTGCAATAGTTTCTGTTTGAATTTGACTACAAGTATTTAATTTAAAAAATCACTTTGTCTTTCAGTGTGTTGACAAAATGTTAGGACTTAAGCAAATGTAGTCGCACGGGTCGGAATCAAGTAACAGTTCCCAATTCTCCCAGTACCGGGACAAATTTATTGCTGCATGTTTTATTTTTGTATTAAATATTCATAATTAGTACTACATTGTTAGTAGTAGTGCTAGTAGTCCAGATGTTGCATAATTCGACTTAACGCGTGCAGTTTATTTTGTATCATGTTTCTGCTTCAGTGGCGGAAACAACAACATTTAATTTTACTTTTTCCCTGTTAGCTCTTCTTGTTTTGTGCTTAAATTCAATTTGAAGATTGAGAATTTTGTCCTTGTTTTGTGCATATTTTTGCCTGGTTAGTTCTGGCCTTACTCCGTCAACACATTTGACTTTTCAGCTCCTGACACAAATTTAATCTAGACAATGCATACATGATGTAATATACTTTTGTTGTGTGCACTTTGTCTCTTTGCTTTTCTTTGTGATCCTGATTTATGCACACCTAGTATGTAGTGAAATTGAACATAAGAAAAGTGCATTGCACTTGTTGCTACCAATGTATCTTAGTTAAATGAAAATTATATTAACATGTCATGCACACAAAATAATTTTTTCTTAATGCAAGTAGTTTTAATTTCTTGACCAAAAATTCAGTTTTGACAAGCAACAGAAACACAGAAACTCCAAATTCTATAAAATTTAAACTTGATCAATAAAATGTAAATCTTCAACCACAAATTAGAGCAAGTTGAGTTGCACAGAACAGCACATTAGTACAATATGAGTGCAAAATTATTGATAAACTTTTTAGGGCTTAAGTCCCTATATTAAAAGAAGAATATATATATATATATATATATATATATAAAATGGAGCTAAATGTAAGTATTCTATATCATTAAAAACGTCATATTTTCATTGTAAAACCAGATATTAATTAGAAAATGCTTTTCAAATGTAAAAGAAAAATAGAAATAGTATTTAACTTGAGTATGAATGACATAAAGTTGAAGAAGTGCCTATATGGTTGCATTAACTTGTTTTGTCAAGTTAAAAAAAGTTAGCAAAAATGTTAGTGTATTAAAAGTAGCTACACTGTATAAGAATATATTGACTATTCTGACAAAATGCTAGAAGTTAAAGACCAGTAAAATATTCAATGTACCTACTGTTGTGCCAAATGTGCAAGTAAAAAAGTTTCTAGATTACGTAGGAGTCTTAATATGAAATTATCTAGGTCCCAAAACTTATTTTTAGAGATTAATTTTTATGCAGCATAATTCTTCTTTAAATAATTAAAAACACTAAGCAACACCAAGTGCATTGCATCAAGAATTTCTACTCAAGATATAACTGCATATTAGTATAGTTAGGAACACATTTGTATGCCTTCCAGTCAAATTTTATTATAAAATTGAACATTTTTTACTATGCTAATCAAATTCAAATCATCATGATTTTGCTTCTTGGTGCATGCTCTGGTAGCTGTAAAGCAAAGCAAAGAATATCTGCCTTGACCTCAAAATTTGGTCACAAACAAAGGGTCATACTAAATTTTGCATAATTTATTTGAAATGAACATCTTTTCCATGTACGTTTACAAACAACAACCTTTAGCTTGAGACATAATTGCATTGGGACAATGTGTACATGTAAAGAGGAGATATGTTTAGAAAAGAATGTACTATTGCTTAAGTATTTAGTCATTTTCTTTTCAATTTCATGTTCATTATCTCTTTCAATGGTTAAAAATTGTAATTGCATATGATTGCAAAATATTTTGATTCATATTCCAAGACACTTGAGGTACTACTGTCTCATGGGAGCAATGTTCATATTTGTACAACGGCAGTGACAAAATATCTTGTACCGCTAACAAAAGGTTCAATATTCTTAGTTTTTGATCAGCTAAAAGAATCTTTCAGTGAATTAATTTTTTTCAAATAATTAAATGTTGGTACAGATTCTTAGCCGCCCCATAGTGGTGCACCTAGGAACTGTGCGTAAAAGTTCATTCCTAAAATTGATTTACTGAGGATTTGAACTTGTTGATAATTGCGGTAGTATTTGCTATGGAGAAAGATTAATTTACTTTTGTAAATTATAGGAGCAAATTACTCATGTTCAAATACTAGATTCTCATTTGCAACGACAAGGTTTAGACTACAATGCAACTGGTATCACGGACTGATTACTGAATCAGGTCGCTCTGTAGATAATAACATTCAGTTTCTACGATTAACGACGATACAGCTGCATAATTGAAAAGTACAATTTCATGAATTCCTGGAAGTCAAATAAAATAATCATAAACTAAGAGTACATTAGCATCTGATCATAGATAAGGAAATGTTTTTTTGCAAATGTATTCAAAAATGAGAAGCTCTCAACCATAAAAAATTGAAACAAGTTTAGATGAGAACAGATAATAAGTGATATATGCTGATAACAATCACAGGAAGATGCATGAGCATCAGATACACGCTTATTCCCAGTACAATTTTTTAAGTTTTCATTTTATCATGTTTACAAAACTATTTTTTTAAAATTTGTTAATCAAATATATATTTCAAAACAAACCGTTTTAAAGATATTTCTACAGCAAAATTGTATTTTTGAGAAATTCCAATGCATTTCATAGGCGAATGTCCATTAAAAAAACTCCAGAAATTTATAAAATAATTATTTCCATTTAGCTTGGCAGCATCATATCCCCAACCTTGACTTACTCTACTTTTAACATTAAAACCTTAACATTTAAGCTATTTTCAATCCGTGCACGGCTTGAACTATGCTCATTGTTGCACTCATCATTTTGTACAACTTCGCTGATATTTCTCTTCCTAGAACCTTCATCAGAAACCTAAAAAGTTAAATAAAATAAAATGTTTTTAGCCAATAAAAGTGTCGATTGCATGAAAAATACATAAAAGAGACAGCATAAAGAGTAAGATTTAATAAGATGAAAATTTATTATTTTGTCACATTCTGTATTGACAAATCCCAATTTCATAAAATTGACCAAAAATAACTAGTCATAATATTTTGTATGCAGGTAAACATTGTACAAGGAGGAGGTGACAGAATATATGTAGAAAAGAAGTGCAAAATTCCGTGTAAAATTCAACTATTTACCTGAATCTCCTGTCCAATGATATTAAGGTTGCCTGAATCCAAAATATTAATGGTCCCTGGCACCTGAGATCTGTAATAAATTTTATGATATGCTGCACATTAGAAAAAAACTAAACAAAAAACACATATAACTAGAAATTTGAAAGAATAAAAATATAGCATGTAAGTCAGTGAACGCCAGACAGCACAATATGTTGAGTAGCATCATAAAAAATGTATCTTAAGGATAAGCCTTGCACCACGAAAAAATAAATTTCACTTGCAAATTTCTAGTAACAGTACAAAATGTTAAGAAAAAATGCATGGCACATTTTTAAGAGGCTCTCAAGCTTTATGAAATACAAGAGAATTTCTAAGGAGTGATACTGTAAATAGGAAAATCTTGCTTTTACTGCTAACAAAAATTGCCGTAAGTTGAAATTCTTACCCCTAAGTGATAGAATCAACAGTGATGACATAATTTCACACTAATAT
>JAULBW010065978.1:0-45181 GCA_032358265.1 Vaucheria bursata
TTCTTGTGTCGCCTCACGCTGTGATCGTTATCACAGCGTGTTGTATAATTTAACCTCTACTTTTTTTTTCTTCTCAATTAATGTAAGGTCACCTTTAAGTGGAGGATGATATCAATTAAGATTCACTCAAGACCAACATTAGCATTGATAAGTGATGAACTTAAACATGGTAAAGATTTCTACAAAATCCTAAAAGAGAATGGGGTAGATGGCAAGTTTCATAGTTTTGTAGCTGACAGATAAAATTTGCCAGTCAAATGGATTGAAAAATAGTAGTATGAATTTCCTAAGAGTGAAAGTACATTAAATGAGAATGAAATGTTCATCAAATGCAAATGCACTGGAAAAAGTGACATATTTTATCAATGATGTGAAGTAGGATTGCCTAGAAAAAGTTTTTGGTAGAATAATTGAAGGACTGAAAGATAGATAATTGTATACACTTTGCTATGATCCTAAGATCAAAGCAAAAGGTGATAGATGAGATGATAGCAAAGCAAAAGGTGATAGATGAGACATGATAGCAAAGCAAAAGAAAGATGAGTGACATAAATTAAACAATTATATTAAGATGGTAGGAAAGAAGTATGTAAAATGATAAGAACAACTTAAATGACACACATGCCAGAGAGCACATTGCCACAATAAGAGCAATCTTTTTTAGATGAAAAGAGGATGCAAAGAAAAGAATAAGAAATAAAAAGCAGGCATAGAATTATTTAACTGCATAGATGCAATTGTATAACTTCTTTCGAATTACTGAATTGCAGAAAAGAAGTTTAGTGGAAATGTGTAGAATTTTGTATGTAACCAATGACATTTCAAATCTCATAATAGCAAACAAACAAGATCTCAGATATTGAACTGCTGATTTGAAACTGTAAGATTGTAACTATGAATTAGAAGTTAATGTAAATAGATAATAAATTAATGGGCCACAATTTTGAATATGAATTGTAGCAGTAACTAAAAGTAGAAATTCTGTCAGTACAATGAGTTCAAATGATTAGATAATAATTTGTAGAGATAATTGTGCAATGGATATAACTCCATGAATGTTTGGCAGCAAAAAAGCTATGTTCATCAGCAAAAGTTATGCCAAAAACATTTTTTGAATATGCACTCCAGGTGATTCTATCCAGCTTTATGATGGAAACTAGGATGGCTATCACTCATTCAGAAGAGGACAAAACAGAACTAACTGATAGTTGCTCATTTCCAGTAGCAAAAGATGTAAAATGTGTACCAATTGAGAAGAAGACTAAGAGCTACAGCATTTCAAGTTACCTGACTATAAAAAGGAGTTAGTTTGATGTGATTCTCTACTACATGGTATAAAAACATACAAGAGGAGTGATACAAAAATTTGACACTCTTGCACAATTAAAGAAGTACTTTTCAAGTATATAAGGTGGGTTGGAGATATAAAATCAGTATAAGACTTTTACTTAGAATATATTGATTTTCATTGAATGTAGAATGCAATACTAAAGGCAATGCAAATGAATCAAACCATAATTCCTGAGTACTAGGAATAATGGTTCTAGCTAATGGTAATTAGTTGATCTCACAGATCTAGTACGTTTATAATGCAGTTTATGCACAATACAACTGAAAAAAAAATGCAGTGAAGTATGTTTGATTAGTGAAGCTGAAATTACTTTGGAGACAGATGACGTGGTCAAGCTTTTACAGCAAAAAGTAGCAAATTATTGGTTGCATAATTGACAGGATAGGGCTTATTTAGTATGCAATAAAACTACTTTTCAAGTTAGATAAATTTTCATACAATGCTACTGTCTGTTTGTAGACTAGTACAGTGTATAAGAGCTGATGTACTTTTATAGCTGACTTTTTAGTTGGACTCATCTCTAAACTAATTAAAGTTAAAATTTTGGGCATTCAAAAGTGAAATGTATGAAATTGTATGAGATGAAAAGCCTTGCACAATGTAACCTCAACAGTTCTTCTACTGTAAATAAATTATTTGCTCAACTTGAAGCAGCTATCTTATAATCCACTAATGAAACTTTTCTTTCAAACTAATTTGCATCATTGAACCTTATTCCTCAGCTGTGACATTGTGGGATCTCAATGACTCGTTCTATGCCATGGACAGATATCTTACCTGCTCCAAAGACTCTTTGTACTTACTCAAGACATTAGATTGATACTACACAGTTTTGTAGGATTATCTTGTCTACTAATTTCATCTAATCCTTTTCAATATCCTCATTGTCCCTATTTTGATAAACATATCTGGTAACCAGACAGGAATACGCAAAACATGAAATGAGCACTTTTTTCCCAAAACTTTATTGAATCCAGCCTCTTCTGTTCATATGGTATCTTTACAAATTGACGTAGAAAAAATTCTACAAAAAAGTCAAACAAAATCAAGAGATTATACCCTTTTTTAATACAGTTGAGAATTTGACCTCATGTGTTTTGATGTGTTGATAACCAAGACGCTGTAATGGTTCCTGTAAAGACATATTGCATTGGTAACAAGTTTTTTTGCTGCAGTACTGCATGAGATCAAGGTTCCAAAACATGCCATACACTGTTGGCCAAACCAAATTTACCTCCCCTCTTTAATATCGGAATTGAACCTTGGTGCCAAAAATCAGACTCATATTATTATTTTGAAGTGATTGGTTTTGCATCTGTCAGAGGTAACAACCATGACAATCAATGCTGTCTAGGGAATGTCAGTCTATAGTATGGTTGCAACATAATTTAACAATGCTGAAGCTATGCAGAATATGCTGTTTGGGAAATTTATGTCATGTTATAAAAAATTTTTTAGATGGCTACTGGGATCCGGAATTATATCTCAAATGAAAAGCCGAGACAGAAATATATTGTACCTGCAAAAGAATATTCTATTCAAGAAAATAAACGCAAAGTTTAGGTGGACTTCTTGTCTGGACAAATTTCTGCGGTCAAGGTAGAAAAGCAAAAATTTTGGTATGAATGAAGTCGAAAAAATCTGTTAAATTTTTGAAATCTTAATTTTAAGTTTATGAAGCTAAAATATAACATGACCACATGAACATTATCAAAAGGAAGTGAGAATCTGATCAACATGCGGTGTTTATTCGCACTGGCGTGTATAGTTTTGGGAATGCCAAAAGATTATATAAGTCTTGCTCTCGAAACCCCTAGAGTATCTAAATCTAATGCATCGATAGAATACCTAGCAAGGAAAAAGTCAGTTATCTCCACGAATATTTCTGAGCAATCTAGATTATTATGCTCGAAATGCCATCGTTCCGTTCAAGTAAGTCTATAGAGTTGAATTTCTTAAAGCTTTCTTTACAAATTTATTTAGAACTTTCTTTTCAGGTGTGCATATGTTCGTCACTTCCCGATTCTGCTATTCCAACAAAGACTAAAGTAGGCCATGTTTAAATCACTCTGTGTCCACCAGTATAGTAATCTAACCATCCTCTTTCTAATTTCTTTTATGGTCAACGTAGATCATTATTCTTCAGGTGAGGTCGGTGTTGACTATCGTCTGTTATCAATGTTATTATACTGATGAGAATAGATATAATGCTTCCAGCATCCGAGTGAAGCTCGACGGCGTGTGACAAGTACAGTTCCTCTCATAGAATTATGCTTATCAAATGTGAAAACAATCGTCAGATCCACGTTTGAGCGAAATGACCCAACGATTGAGGTATACAAAAATATTTTTTAGAAACTTTCATTTCTGCCAGTATAAATTTTGAAGTGCGCTTAAAATTCAGTAATCTTTACTTTGATAGAAATATTCAGTCTTACGCCCACACTTTCTGTGCCTTCCAACAGACTTTGTGTAAGACATCGATATAATCATGCATCATTGTAATAAGAGTACTATATATACTAATATAAGAATATTCTTTTTGCGTGCTTTCATATTATGTACAGTAAAAACAGGCATATCCGCATATAAATTCTCTGTTTCATTCATATGTAATAGCCAACATGTAATTTATATTGAAAATATTGACTACATAATCAAATTATGTAGTCAATTAATTACGTATTTCATCTACAGATATTGTTGTTAATTATGAATTGCCATTTTCGTGGTGTTATATTTATGCATGGAAGATATATTTTGTCATGTCTTGCAAAATTCAGAGTTTTTTGTTTGATATTCATACATGTGCATGTGCTTTCATACCTATCACAGCTACTAAACATTTGACGAACTTATCTAGCCAACTAATTTATGTTACTATTCAAATAGCCCATCAGTGAAAATTTTGATAAAGTCTTACTTACTTTTAATTCTATACGTAGTCCATATAAACGATGAAACCAATAAAACGCACTCTGAATTCTGGCAATGGACTTTTTCCTTGCTCTTGTAGGATGTGATTTTCAGGGAGGGGAGTCTAAAACCGCTGGTTTTGTATCCGAGCACATTCGCTGCATTTATTGAGGTGATCTACATGCATATTTATGATATTTTGATTTTAACGTGATTTTGTTTTGTAAATAATGATATGTGTTTATTTCTATAGTTAAATGCACGTTGATTGATACTATTTTATAATGCAAGCGGTATACTTGATCTTTAGGATATGAATACTGCAGAAGACGAGTTGCGTGATGGTTGTACTATCATTCTTATTGATGGAACTTGGTCACAGGTAATTGTGCAGTCTTATTCGCTCATATATATTGATGAATACATATATACATATTGTTGCATGCATACATGCTCATGGAAATATTCAACATTTCTAAATCCATCGCTTCAGAAACTGAGTCAGTTTAATCACATAGCTTTTTTTTTCATTTCTTGATTAAAAGCGTTATCTCTTCGTGTGCCTCTAGGCATCATTTGATTTGATCCAACCTGTAATTTCGTACCCACTAACTGTAAAAAGCTTTTAACCAATTTATTTTCCGTGAATTATGGATAGATCGCTAAATCTTAGACCAATCGGAGAAGACTCTATTAAAATCAAATTGAAATAGTTATAAATCAGATGTTTTTATTGGAAAAGAGTTTGTGATGTTTTCCAGTACTAACTACTCCGCGCATAGATTACTGTACACATAAGTTATTTTGAAAATATCATAATCGATTTTGATATTGTTTATATGAAATAGTAATCAATTGACGGTAGTGCTTTTTTGGGTAATACTTCATTTTGATTATAACTTAATATTTGCCATGTTTGGATGATGGATATGATCAAAATTGAATTTCAGTTGTATACGTAAATACAGTTATTCCTATGTTGATAATGGAATGTTTAAAATCTACCAAAATAATTGGGGAAGGTTTTACGTTAGCCAGAAAAACTCAGAACTGACGGCCTCTCGAATTTGAGTCTCATCACGCTAGCAAATTATATCATTAAATTCCTTTATAGTACTGAAAAATAAAACATGTTCAGATTAGTAAAATAAAATATGGACAGTTAAATTTTTTTCGAAAAGCAGCATCTACAATAAATAAATTTTTCACGAGAAATTCATTACAATACGCTGAGTTCACAGCTCTTTCTTGGACAGTCTCTAAACCATAAAAATGTCCAATTTTTACTGGCTTTTATCATAAGAAATTGGTTAAAGAGGATTTTAGTATTGCAGTGAGCTTTCATGATAACTGAAAAATTGGATTTTCAGTTTTGCAAATGTGTGTCATTGGTTCTGTGTAGGCGAAAAAGATATGGAGTACTACTGATTGGTTACGCTCAGATTGTGTACCCATCAAGTTTCGAGATGGGGGAGAGAGTAATTATACTATTCGGAAAGAGCCTATGCCTCAATGTTTAAGGTACATACTAATTTATTTATTTCATTTCATTAAAATTATATTTCGAAAATATGTATTTAATGTCTGAAGACGAAAACTTGAAAAAGAACAAAATAGCTTTTGATGTATTTTAATTGTGATGAATAAAAGAAAAATTTATATTTTAAGAATTAATTCGATGGTACAGATATTTTTTGCATTTCTCAAGTTTTTTATGCTTGAACATGAACACAGGTACATGTTCTTATTTAATGAAATTTTGATACTGATACATACATAATAAATATCCGTATATTATTTATTTTTCAGTACTTTGGAGAGTGTTGCTTATAGTTTGAACGTACTGGAAAGCAGTGCTACTGATGCAACTGGATATCTAAATAAAGGTTGGTCAACTACAAGTAATCAAACAATTTGTTATTTTTCACCAAAAACTTAAGAGGCGGGGGGGGGGGGAGGGGGAATATCTTGTAAAAAGAAGACCCCCTAAAAATGTATCAATTTAGTACAGTGCTACTTCATAAGCCAATGAGAAAGACCTATCGGGACTGTTAAATTCCATTTGCCGAATCAAATTGTGGGCGTATATTTTTCCTCACGCATCCTTCTAAGTCAATTCTATATAATAATGCAGTTGACGAATTCATTTGGCTTTTTTTATTTTTAGCATTTCAGGCTATGGTGAACCACCAATTGAAGAATGCTTCGGAAATTAGAAATGTCCGATTTATCAAACGTAAAAGTGTTTGAAACGTGAAGAATTAAGTATCGAAAATTCAGTTTTTAATTTTCTCTTGAAATATTTGCTATAAAGAGTTATTGGACTTTTTTATTCAACCCAAACTTTATTCTCAAGAGTTCTATAACTTGATGTACATAATGAGGAAAATATTTCTACGCCCTGGGTAATTTCCAATAGAAGGCAAATGCTCTCTATCGCATTAGACAACGTTTGATAGATTTTTTGCATTTTTCAGCCCATACCATTTTCTTCCAATTTTCATCAAAAAAAGTTTGGTTGTGACACACCATATGACACACCATATGAATCTTTGTCAGAATTCATTAACTCAGAATTTTCATTTAGAGTTTAAGCAAAACTCATCTGTTTCCGCAATATATTAATTGATGTATTGCCCAAAACTTTGAACATATAGAAGTACTGTACTAAAATGATGATCTGCAGGTTGGGAAAAAATTTTCCAATGCATTATTTTAAGAAGCATAGGTTTTTAAAATATTTGTAACGAACTATGTATCGATAGTTTATTACAAAGCTTCCGTAATGTTGTCACCGATGGCTCTGCTATTGAATGGGACCACCAGCATCAACCAATAGCAATTGCTGAAATTTCTACTCTATATTAGACTCTCAGCTAATTCAAATTGGTGGCTTCAATAATCAACAGAGCCACCAGTGGGAATTAGAAAATCTCTCTAAGTTGTTATTATATAAACAAAACTTGAAAAAGCGCTTTTGATAGGTAATATACATGCAATGTTTTATATTTGAAAAAGTATTAAAATTTTATTTTCATTGAAATCAATATTTTTTAGTTATATATATATATATATATATATATATGGCTTTTAGCTACTGGTAGCGTTTAAGTTGGTTTATTCCTCCACCGTTCAGTGGTCTGAACTTCTACAAAATATTATAATTTACTTACGTTTCTGTCTATCTCCTAGTAGATGGAACAGTATACTATTGAATGATGTATTTTAGATTTTGAATGCCTGTACGTCTTCTGCTAAATATTTATATTTCTCATCTTGATGGAATACCTATTGAAGACTTCCGGTGACTTAGTTTAAAAGTGCAGCAATCTAGTGTACAAATTCCATTTGCTTCTCTAGAATCTTGATGCTGCTGACGAATGAAGGCATATTTTAGCCATTTTAACATTGTAGAAGAGGTCATCCAAATGTTGCGTAAAGGTTCATATATGAATTTAGTGCTGAAAAGATTTTCTGATAGTGTGCTTGATATGCAGTTCCATGGATTAACATGAACCAAGATATCTACCCTGTTGCACAGCTTGTCATGTGCAATATGAAACAATTCAGTTTGTTTCATTCTATATGGGATTGGATCACATTTTTCTGTTTATGAGATGTTTGATTCGTATTTGTGAGAGAGCAAGATGATTACAAGAGGAACATATCAAGAATGGGACTTTAGAATAACCGACAAATGTGCAATAGGTACTAAGAGTATTTGTATTAGATTGTGAAGATATAGTGTTACGCGTGTAACTGTCAGGATCTAATATATTTTTGCCGTGTGATTAGTTTTAGAGTCATGATTCATTTATGTTCCAATGTTTACTCATGTACAATTCCTTCAAGGATTCGTATTTATTGTTTGGTCTAATTAATCTTATATGCGTGCAGAATAAGCTGTAAGATATGGACAAGATTCATTCTCGTCAACACATGAGATAAGATTAATATAATTGTGTTATTCGTGTAATAATTTTGTACTCCTTGTTTTGCTCTTACTTCTGGGTTTACGCATTAGCACGATTAGCTAATCTTAACAGTCACCAAAGATCGAGATTCAAACAGAAAGCATAAGAGTAAGGAACAAACAGCACTATATATTACGACTCAATAATGTGTTACCGAGAATAATTTTCAGCTACAAATGCCAATGCTATTTCCTTCAAAATCGGCTTAAGGCGAACGTATATAAACAAAAGTGTTTGAATAACAAATATCATGGCACGTAATCAATTCCTAATGAATGGAGAGGGAGGAGAGAACTGCATTGAGAAATCTGCAAAAAAGTGCTGAGCTTAGAAACAAAAGCAGGAAAGATAAACAGAAAATCAAAGAAATAGTGAAAATTACTGGCATTAATCTCTTGATGCACAATTTTTTATATTAGATGAAAAATTTGATAGTCAATTTGTTATAAAGTGAATGCTAGTTTCCCAGTTCATTAAAAATTTGTTCAGACTCAAAAAGGTTGATTCTTATAATCCAAGTTCATAATTTTTTCTCTCTATATTGACAGCAATTGCTAAGTACTCTGGCGTATCTTCTTCAATATTATTACCTCTGTACGCACTTATTTTCTAGAAGAATTTTTTAATAGCAAGCATTGCTTTCAATTGCTATTCTTTGAGCAAATTTTGTTCCAATTTTAGTTTTACAAATTATTTTAAAGTTTCAACAAAAAAATTGTCTGATATATTATGCATACATTTCCGTATATCAGACTATAAATACGTACTTTCTCTATTTTCACCAAAAACCTTTATAGTTCTTACTGTCGGGTCAAAAATTTATATCGAGTTCCTAGCCTTATGCAATCTTTTGAAATTTCATAGAGTTGCGGTTTTACTTTTGAAATTTCTTTATTTCTAATAATTTTTTCACCTAAAAACCCACCAGATTTCTCATGAAATTTTGTAGCTTTCAAAACATATCGATTGGAAAATCGAAGACAGAATTGATTAGTTTCAACTTGAACTTCAACCGAATTGAAAGGATTCGTCAGTTGAAGGGAATCACAACATGATTTCTTAGTAGGTTGTTTTACAAGCGTGGCAACATATCGATTGGAAAATTGAAGGCAAAAATCTTTAACTTCAACTTGAACTGAATCAGAAGCATTGTCACATGCATGTAAATGACGCATAGAGCTTGTGACACTCATCATCGCCTTATTTAGACACTGAGAAGCATACAATTCAAGCTTTCTTTTCATCATGAGAGATTCATCTTCTCTCTTTTTCCTCAAAATTTTTTCCTTAGTAATCTCCTGAAAAGAAATGTAAAATTATAAACAAATGCTATAATGGTAGACATCATATATATATATGTGCATGTGCACATCCATGCACGTAAGAAATTTTGAGGATTTTTTCTTACAATTTATGTATACAAATATGTATATGCATATAAATACATATCTTTCTGAATTATAAATCAATTGCCATAAAATATCGACCAATCACTGGTCAAGTCTTTTAATACAAATTTTGGGGAAAAATGAATAATTCTGTAAACTATGATATTTTAATATGAAGCATTCAAATAGAGAAATTAAGATTGTTTTTCTGATTGGAAGCTGGAATCAAGTGGAGAAATATATATTAAATCATATTCGTCATTTCAACCTCTACAAAATTATTCTAAAATATGAACTTCCACTTGTTGGAATTTTAACCAAAATTTTTTGGAGCATTAGAAAAGAATCAACTTTACCAGTAAAAACTTTTCAAAATTTTAAATGCAAAAATCACTAAAACAAAAAATTTAGAACAAATTAATAAATTTATTTTTATCATTCTTTCAATTTAAGTAAGTATAATGAGTTTTAAAATCGTTAAATTTTATTAAAATGACATAATTTGATATCTTTTAATACAAGAAGTTCAAAAAAGAAACTTTTTTGAAAAATTTGAAATGCAAATTTAAATGAATTTGGGTAATGATTACAGTCTCTGTACAACTGAAATGAACTCATGGCCGCTCAAAAATCTTTATTATTTGGAAGTATATATTGCTCGTAAAATTCTTTTTTTAAAATCCTTTCTATACTTTAATTAGTAACTAATTTGAAAGGATCTTTAATTAGAAATTTAAGTGGTTTTATTGCTATTCCTGAGTTGATATTGAATGGCATGGGTCTATAGCTATTGTACATATTGTAAAGAGAGCTGAACAGCTTGTTACACTCTTGATATAAAAGCAAGAAAATATATGAATCTTACTCTAATATAGATAAATACACATCAAAAAAATTTTCATGAAATTATTTGTTTCTGTTTGACGTTTGGTCTAATTGCCTGTAAAAGAACTGTACATAAGAATTCAGCTATCGCAACTCTTTTCACGCATGTAAATTTTACTTTGTTTTCAAAAATAATTTCAAAGATGTATTTTTCATCAAAAATAATATAGTGTGGAAGTACCGTAATATTTGCAAGGACCAATTCTTTAGCATTTATCTCACAATCTAGCACAGCATTTGCAATTTTTATGCTATTAAGAAGGCGTCGCTGATGAAGACATTCAACGTAGCGCTTTGGTTCATTTCCAGTTAAGTTACATAAATATTCAACTAGCCATGCAACAGGATCAGAAGGTCTATTTAGCTCGAGTTCCTAAAAATATTCAATCAACAATTCAAAAAATCCTTGAAAATATCATTTCATTTAACATTGGTTATATGTGTAAAACAAGAAAATATTGAATATTTAAAAAGGAAGAGCACATAATTGCAGTGTATTAAAATTTTTTGTCATAATATTTAGTAACTAAATCATTACTTCAGATTTTGGCCAATGTGGCTTTAAAAATTGGTCAATAATAAATTGCATTTTCAATCAGTCTCTGGTACTGCCATAATTGCTATTTTGTTTAAAACATGTTTACGTTTTCAGAGCCACTGCTTAGCAAAGATAGCATTTTCGTGTTAAGTAGTTTAAAATAGCAATAACAGACCAAAAAAGAATTTGTTGGATCATTATATCAGTTCATAGTAAGATAAGTTTCATATTATTTATTTTATAATGTACGTACACATAAATGCAAATCAATAACGAAGACTCATATAATTCATAAATCAAAAAAAGCAGAGCAGCTGCTCTGGTATAAGTTTGAATATAGAACATCTGAAAGTAAAAAATATATAAGGACGCATGAGTAATCACCTCAAGAATTGATGTCATGCATATGTTAACATCGTCGAACATATACTGACGATGCCGTTCCACGGCTGAAGATCTAATTGAGAAGGTAGCTTTTCCTTCTGGCTTTTGGTTTGATGAGTTTTGGTTGAATTTTATCTCTGGACTCTTCATGGTGACTTTTTTTAAACTTTGAATTGGCTCAAGAACAGGTTTACTCTTCGCATATCTGGACTGTTTAAACTTGCGGAACATGTTTGAAGGAGCTGCGAGACTTTCCACGAATACCATTCTGATATGCCTTAAATAGATTTATGCTGAGGTTTATTCAGAACTCAATGTGAATCATCTAATATGCCTTCCAACGATTAAATTTTGTTGATTACTTTATTTGACGTTACAATATTTCAAACTGCAACAAGCGTAAATATTTGTGAAATAATTTTCGTAAATTTGTCCATGGAAAAAAGATGTGATTATCGTTCATATACTCGATATGAGATAAGGATAAATTCAATCATATTCAGAAGGTAACGAAGTGTTGTAAAGGTGTACGAATCGTCTAATCACGTCTTATTGGAAAAGAATATTAAATCGTTGATGTCGATAGATCAACCAATATGGCCATCATACCCGCTCGCCGCTCAGCCTGATGTAATTCTTGGAGAAAAACGAGATGGATATTACCTTGAAAGTTTAAGAGATGGTCTGAAAGAAGTATGCGAGTGCTCAATTGGCCTACGACGAACTCAAATATTATCACCTGAATTGAACTTAATATCTTCATTTCTGTACTACGGACTATCCACTCTATTTCGAAGACAAACCATTGGTCAGGAATACTGTGAATTAATATTCGAAAATAATGGTTCTGCTGATGTTTCGTCGAGTCGACTACTATCATATTCTATTTGTGAAGGAATTTTACCTTACATCGTTGACAGATTTCAGAATGGTTGGATAAGGTGAAAAAATTAAATCGAATGCAATGCTCTGAACTAATTAATACCATTTCATTCAGAATTTGTAAAATAATATGTACTAAAACAAGTGAAACTTCACTGCGTAGAGAGCGAAACCTAGTAGGATCATTATGAAGAAATTTTATGTTTGTGAATTTTGCGTTTTAATTTATACTTTAAATACAATTTTCTTAAGAATTATATTAATAATGACAAAAATGTACATGATAAAAAGAATATTTTCATGAAAGTTTCAATTAAATCAGGATTTTATTATTAGATTTCTACCAGTATGGACACAAAATAATACCTATTGCCGTTATAATTTATGATATTAATTGGCTATGACTATTTTATAAATTGGTGCTATGAAATTTGGGTGGATATAGTACAAATATATCACAGCCATATCGCTATACAATTAAAGCAATAAAAACAAAGCAAAAAGGATATAATATAAGATTCTCTGAACACCAAACAGTTTAACTCAGACACAGATATTTATGCAGTAGGGTGTCTTAGTTTATTAGAACAAAACCTGCAATCCATAAAGAAAGAGATTTTGACTTTGCAAGTACAGAAAAAATCTTTTTAGTGAGCACTGAATATCAGTTTTTCCATTTTTATCAATATGGCTAATTTAAAGTAGATAATCGTTTTATTGATAGAGTATCAGAACCTTTCCTGCACTATGGTAAACTTCATAGTAAAAAGGCATTTTTATATTCATTAAATTGGTATCAAATGTGGGAAGTAATTCTGTTTAAAATGACAAACTTGTTTTCACGTCGCTTAATTTACAATAATAAAGGAATAATTGACTGTTTCCTGAAATATTTTAGTTTTGAAACATAATGCTACATAAAATTTCACTTTGAATTGCAAGTTTTCTCTGTAAGAGCTATTCGATTTTGTTTAAATTTGGAATTATTCTTATTGAATTCCTTACTTATTCCTACTATATTATAAAAATGTATAGACATTTTGGGACTGATATGTTTTTTTGTACATTTTTCACTTTTTTACAGTGTTCGAGAAATATTTGATCCGTTCAATAGACAAGCTGAAGCAGCTAGGATTCGTGAAGCTATGCAGTTACGGGCAATGCAAGATTCGAATATTCAAGCAAATGAGATATCGACCATCGAAACCTCACGATGGAAAAATTTGTGGCTCTTCATTTCTGCTAATCGTAAGAAAATTGCGTCTCTTTTAAAATTTGTCATTACTTTTCACTTGATGCTGTACTACTTGAACGGAAAATATCATTCCATTGCTATGAGGTTACTTCGTTTAAGACATCAATATAACCGAAGCAGCGAATCAAAAATACCGAACTACCGTGTTTTAGGCATGATAATGCTTCTTCAGATGTGTGTTCAAGGATTTTCAAAAGGTGTTGGATATCTAAATCAGTTTCGAGCGGTTTCGGATGTAGACAAAAAAGATACAGAGGTGAGAGTGCCAAGTGGCAAGACGAGAGAGAAGGAATGCATGTCGAGGTAAAGTTTTCTAATTTCGTACTAGCAAAATTTTTCAGATTCCCCTGTAATTTTATTGCTCTTTTGTCCTTTTATTATATCATGCAGTGTTCTTTATATTTATTATTACATTTAGAGATTATTATTAAGCACAGATTTTAATTTAAGAATTTCAGAGGACAATGATTTTTTACCAGATTTAATGTAAAAATTCTTCAAGATACGTATACACTGTTAACTTTTTTTTATTAATGGTTTTTATTGCTGAAATTTGAGCAAATCTTTTTCTGTATCTTGAAATGCTTGCAACAGAGTGAGCTGCATTAATATTTGTAAACACTGAATACATTAGGTATTTATGATGAACTTTGTCAAAGTACTTTTTTACTGCTAATCCATAGTTTTATATAAAATCAAGTATTTCATTTGCGCATAACGCCAATAAATTATAAATATTCATTATCTTTGAACATGCCTATGTATGTAACCAGTGCGTTATCACGATGAAATGTTTGATAACCTTACCACCTAAATTTTCATGCTCAACTCTATTTCCCAAAAAATTTGTGCTGATGAAGATCTAGAATTTGAAACTTCTATACAAAAAAACATTTCAGTGAACGAAGATAATGGGCAACTTGTAGTACTACCACCATTAACAATTATTATATTATTTGAGTAGCTCTGAATTCTATTCATGCACATAAATTAAGCTTTACCAGCAATATTTTTTATCCATTAACACTTGATACTATGGACTGTGTAACACATAATGATGGATCACACTGAAACTGAGCCAATAGAAATGGCTTATCATAATTATTCTTTTTCCGCACCATTCAAATTGATCCAATTTTATGTTTGATATCGCAATGTATGTAGCATAACATTTTCTTTTTTTACAAAACCCACTAATTTTCAGCACACTTTTTTGTAATCATTTTTTAGGTGTGCATTGTGTATGAGTAGTATAAATCATCCGTCGGCTACTCCTTGCGGACATTTATTTTGTTGGGATTGTATAATAAACTGGTGCGAATCAAATCCAGAATGTCCTCTCTGTAGACAGCCTGCTGAACCGCAGTCTATAGTATGCTTGAATAACTACTGTTAACCTATGGCTAATATCACTGTTCTAGTGTAGGTTCCGATACTATCTTTCAACTATATATGCAAACTTCGGATATAACGAATATAAGGGGACTACAGAATTATTTTATTCTATCCGAAAATCTGACAATTAATTTAGCATATTAAGTCTTTTTCTCATTCGTTAGACGTGAAATTCATCATAAGTAAATTTGTGATATTCGAAGTGTAACTTACTGCAAACATATTTTAAATTCCTGACACAGACACAGATTAGTTACACTGATTTTTTTGCGAAGAATTTGGTTAGGTTTTGTTAAATGATACCACTAGCTGTGCCAGCTTGTATTTGATTACATAGTACTCTAAAGCCTATTAGTTTGAATGTACAATTATAAAATAAGTTTATAAATCAATTCTATGTTGAAGTATTCTGTATACTACAACTTATAATATGTCCGTCTTTTCCTGCTTTGCGCTGATACAGCCTCTCTGTGCTCTATCAGTGACTTATTTGAAAGAATTTATTGAATATCTAAGATGTGTATTGCTGCATTACATAAGATTATATAGCACCCCCTCCCTCCCCCTATTCTGGTTACCCGCATCTAATAATCAATAAAAACAATCATATCACAACATATTCCTTTTGGAATTTGATATACTAGATCCTTTTGTCTTGAAGGTTTTGCTATTTAAAGTTCATGCACACTACTACTACGCACCAAACTTTAGTTGAAATAAATTTCTGGCTGCTATACAACCAATAGATGCCAACTTTGTTTGAATTATCTCTCTACTTTCAGTTAAAGTTTGGGCAGTGTTGCAAGGCTGTTTTGTTGTTTAAGAATAGTTTATTCTGTTCCACGAATGAATGGAAATATAATATTTCTAATGATTTTATTAAAATTTCATCTCAAAACCAATCGATATGTTTCTTCCATTGAATAGAAAGTATATCTTCTTATTCGAGTAAAGTATAATGTGGGTTTCAAAAAGTGCAACAAATTACGCAGAATATATAAATTTCCATATGACGCTTTCAACTCTCATTTGACTAAATGTTTTATGTTGAGTCTATGATTAACAAAGAACAAGCATATATGTATAAATATTTATTTAAGCACAAAATATTATAAACATTATATAAGTTCGCGACCTTGGGCTCTTTTTTTCGGTGCTTTTTTCACCTTCGCAACGATTTTCGGATTTTCAGCTCGTTCTTTAAATTCAGTTTTCCTCTCTTCTTGCAACCGTAACACTATATCAAAATTAGACTTTGCTTGTGTATCTATTGCGGATGGTACAAATTGAACAATGTTTTCGTTGGGAAGAATTTGTTCTGCTCCTTTCCCTCTCTTTTCAAAATAATGCTCTAATATTAAGCAAGCAGCGACGGCATCGACATCCGGGGTTCCTTTACGATGATGGAGTAACGCTTCTGCTTCTATACTTGAAAAGCGCTCGTCCCACATTGAAACCTGACATGCACCGTAGTTCGAATACAACTCATCGACCAGAACTTGAGAAAAATTTCGGGCGAGTGAGCTCATTGGTGTCTCCTTCCCTTCCCTAGTTCCAAAAACCTTCAGTGCATAAAGTATTACTATGTAACAAAAAATTCTCTTTGTACCTATCAAGAGGAAGGCCAACGATATAATTCTTTACCGATTCGCCTCTCCCGTAAGACATCACCTCACGAGCCAATAATGTATTATTTCCTATGTGCTTTATAACCGCAAGAGGACGGGGAGCAATTCCCAGACCCACTGCCATTCCTACTCGTTTAGTTCCATAATCCACCGCAATTGTCTTAACCGCATCTAATCTCATGAAATGATCTTGAAAATTATGTCGTGTCGAATAGATTTGATGGCGGATTTGAATACCAAAGCTCGGAACCAGTACAAATAAACTTAAAGCGAAGCTGAGAAGAAAGCATACTTTTAATGCATTGAACGTATTCTTTATGGAATATGGAAATGCTATGAAATTCATCATTTTACAAGATAGAAAATGTGGATATTTCAATTTTGTTATTAGAGTAATAACAATTTAATAATGGAATAATGTTAGTTAGTAACAAGATGATTATGTTTAACAAAAAATATGCGTTCTAGTTTTTTTGTTTCGCCGTTGTTTAAAACAATGATTACACGATATTTTTATCCTGAGATTCTCAAAGAATAGGTATTTCGAGATAAATGAGGTCTTAGTCTCATGATCGTCTCCGAAAGCTTGCCGATATTTGGTGGAAAAGATGAAAAAGTTGCCGTTGAAGTCGATTCCTATATTACCAGAAATGATTCACCAACAAGTTTACATGTAGAGACAGATATCCCACTAGAATTCGACGAATCAGTAGCGACTAATCATTCCTGCAAAACTAGGAATACTGCTAACGATGAATTTGAGCGAGTGTCGAACATGAAGAAGAGCCGAAAATTTATTTCTCAAAGACCTGTCCACCCAGTCTCCGAAAGACAGCAGCTTAAACTCTTAGCTATGGAACAAGAAATGATAGAAGAAAAAAACGTAGCTCTTATTGCTGTGACGTCGGAATTACCAATTATTCCCACGGTACGTCCAATTAAAACAAACAAATCTACTACCCCGAAAAAATCACCCAAAAAATCCATTGAAAAAGGCAGTACTAAATCGAATGTGAAGTCGCTCGCTGAAAAGCAACCCAGAAAGCGCGGCAGACCTCGTACTGTAAATATCGCTGCTTCAAATGTGAACGACACGTTAGACCCATCTGCATCGAAGCCGATTTCCAAATCTACTAGTGCTGGTGAAACTTGTCCATCTGGCGATGCTTCGAATATTCCTGTAGCTTCTAAGTCGCTTAATAGTTCCAAGAGGGGAAGAGGAAGGGGTAGGTCCGCAAGTACTCCACGTTCGCGAAAACCAAATATTAAAACTGCACCAATCCCTCTTGATGCTAAAAATGGCAACAATTCTGCGAATTGTGAAAGTCAAGAAGATATTAAAGTCATCAATAATAATGCGGATAATTTTAATCCATTGCATAATATTCCAATTGAAAAGAAAAAAACTCCGAAAGCTAGGGGAAAAAATTTGAAGCCACGCATTACTGGAAAAATGAAAAAAACTGCTTCGGAATTGCCTAGCAAAGCAAACAACAAAGTTCCTTTGGATTCCGTGAAAATTTCTCCCTTGAAAGATGGCACTCATGTTGCACATGATAGAGATGCGTGCATTGATCCCTTACCTACAGGTCAATTACCCGAAGCTGATGTACCAATATCTGAGGCACCTCTCGTACCGTATGCAAAAATTTCCCCTGAATCTCCGCAGAACTGTAACATTCAACCCATCAGTGACAATTCGAGTAATGGTGTCATTGCTCTACCAAATGAACATACTGAACAATTTGAACTCGTCGTCGAGGAAGCCATACTGGGTACTAATAATACCCAAAATAATGTTTTAGCCACTGACATAAGTGATAGCATTGATCTTGGAGCAGAAAGAGTGGTATTGCATCCTTCAGAAAATGATACTCATTTCAAGAATCAACCGGAAAAAAATGTCGAAAATAGAGACAAAATCGATGTTGATTTCGTTCCTGTGGAGTTGAGAATTGAAAGACTGGGAATTAAATCCCCTGTGGAAAAACAGATTTCGAACTCTGACTTTAACAATATACTAGAGGAAAAAGAGTCCACAAATTCTAATGGCAATATTGATTCTACCAATCATGGAAATATGGCTGTCGAGTTTGAAAATGAAAAAAAGGAGTTCAAATCCTCTAAGCAAGATATCAATTTATACCTTAATGATATAAGAATTGAACCTGCTTCAAAGAATATTGCAGCTATGAATGAATCTCCGCATAGAAAACAAGACCAGACCTTAAATACTTGTGGAGGTAAGTTGAAAAAAGCCATCAATAGGAAATTTGCCTGTTCTAAAGACAAAACAAGCCCTAAACAAGTGAGAAAAAAACGACTCCGAAAAGTTGGCGAGGATAACGATACTCCCTTGAGCCCTCCATTGTCTCTTTCCCCTGTGTTTGAAAAGACACTCGAAAAGGTAGATAAGAAAAAAAAGTCAGGAGACAAGGGCAGCAGAAAAGGTAAGCAACTGAAATCGATAATGAATGATGAAGATGACGATGATTCAAATCCACCAAAAATTTCTAAAAAGCACAGCAAAAGTTATACAGAAAATAAACTTCGTGAAGAATCTCACATAGAGGATAAAACTCGAGTATATCTGCATTCAAGCATGAGTACGACTCTAATTGACTCGAGTCAAGAAAAAGTCATTGGGTATAAAACAAGGGAAAATTTGCATGCCCCCAGTTCAAGTAATCGACCTAAGTCGAATATTCCTATGTACTCAAATCGAATTGATTCCAATTCAAGCTCAAATTGGGACCGCAAACCTGAATTACAATTTGAAAGTTGGGAATCCACATTTGAGATGAGATTGAAAGAATGCAAAAATCTTCAACGTGCTCGCATGTATCGATTATCACAAGGCCCACCCCCAGTTAACTCCCGAATAGGGTCTATTTCGGATATGGTTAGCGATTGTCAGCCCGAGTTCACTCCGAAACATTCAGATGGATCAATTATGATGGACCCCAAAGTACCTATGCTAATGGAAGAATTACCGTTTGGCCAATCAGAGAAGCCGCTGACATGGTGGGGGGTCCTACCTATTCCCGAAAAGCCTTACTGATCTTGAAATCAGCCTCGAGGATTTGTAATTCAATGGTGAAAATGATTTTTTGTAACGAGTATAACCGTTTCATTTATTCTTGTTAAGGAATTTAAATTTACAGTAAATTTTTAGTGATTTTTCATCTCGCTCAGTTTCATATGGTTATCACTTATATATTTATACTAGGCATTGTAATTAGTGTCTGTGAAATTTAAAAAAAAATTTTGTAATCGAAATCTGGATGTAAAAATCAAACAGATCATGTAACAAAATTAAGTTTTGATTTTGATCCTTGAGTTCATCATATATTGACCATCATGATTCTGAAAATTATGCATTGATAAAGCAGTATCCATTTCAAATTTCATTGATATTATTTTTAATAATATATAATTTCCAAGGTGCATCATCGAACTATATGATCTGCCCAAGTATATCGGCATCCTAAAAATTTTAAATTTGAGTCTCTTTATTAGATTTATAGACTGCTTACATTTCGGTTGTAACTTCATTGTGAGGGGAGGGGGGTCACTTAAGCATATCATTTATGACAAAAATTAGAAATCAGTGAAAATTTTTCAAGAAAATAGATTAAATGTAAGTCAGAATCTTTAGAGTTCTTCAAGTTGACTAATCAATTTGAGGTAGTATTCGATGAAAAAATTCTCATCTGTGGCAGTGGCTTCAAAGCTTTAGAGCACTTTGTGAACTGGAACTGTATCAAATCGAAGCCGCCAGCAAAGCGGAAATAAATGGGATGCAATAGTACTCACCATTCATCGAAAAACAATTCTTAATGCATTGCCTTAAAGGTCAAAGACAAAAAATATTTTAATACGACATGTACTTAGTACTACATGATAAGCCACTACCCCAAATTGGAAGTTTTGTACAGAATATTACCTCCAGTTGATTTTTCCATGGGTTTATGCAAGTTTTAAAATTGATTGCACAGCATAAATTAACCTCGTTTCAATTTTTGGCTGTCACCTTTATTCAAATATAATATGTTCTATGAAGTACTCGAATGCAGATAAAGCGTCTTGTCTGAATAATATGCCAATGGTGCTATATTCAAGTAAAGTAAGCAATTTCATTAGCTACCTATCCACAACTGTACAATTGCATCATAATAGTGTGTATGCTATTCGAATACAAGTTCAATACAATGTTTAACGTTGTTTTCGGGGGAAGAAAGTATGCTAAATCAATTCAGTTCAAATGGCATGCACACTGATTTTGAGCTGCAAATAAAAAAATATACTAGATGATACTTTATAATGCATCGTGTGATAGTAGGATATATGAACTAGTTTTATTTTTATTAAGGCAAATTGCCTAGATTTGGGTATAAAATAAAAATAAATGGTCATTTTTTAGGGATTTTTTCTAGCAGCGGATTTACTTAGCAGCATAGGAAGTTCACGGGCATTATTCCGGGTCATGTTCATGTGCAGAAACTCCGAATATTATGAACGTGTCGCGTTTGGTGAATGAGTTTGCTGTATCCGAAATTTGAAAATCTGTAGCAAACGGAATAATATAATTTTTTGTTCATTCGTTAAAAGCGAAAATTCACAAAAAGAAAATTTGTTTTATCCAAAGTATTGTATAAAATGATGAAATTATAATTCGAATTTTGCATCAAAAGCTTGCAAGTTCTCTAGAATTTTTTACTTCACTCCCTTTCCCCTGTGGCCCTAACAACCATAAATGTCATCGGTTATAGCTAGGTTGATGTACGCAAGTCTGAAATTAATCTATAGCCGAAAAAGTATTCTTTGAATTTTGCCTTCGATTGAAACTTTAAATAATTTAATATAATTGGAAAATTTTTGTAATTCACGTTGTACTGCAATTTATACAGTTTTCATTCTTATTAAACTGATATAAACGATTAAGAACGATTGTGGAAATTGTTATTCTCTGATAGCATTCATAAAATTCGATAATTATTTGGAAATTGGAAATCAATGAAATTTTAAATTAGTTTATAATGGTTGACAATTTGAATATTTACTGTAGCAGTCTACCAATTTAAGACCTAACATCATGATATGTAAACTTATGAATTCAAAATTTTTGATATTTTTAAATGATTTTAAATCCTATTTGACGGATCGATTTATCTAATAAAAACACACTTCAATGTTCCCCCAAATATAGCAATAAAGAATTATATTCGAATTGCCTTGAATTTCGTAGATTTTTGAACTTGGAAAGATATTCAAATACAGCTCTTAGATACTATAATTGAACTGCTCCTAAATAAAAATGTAAGTTATTTATATGAGCACAACGTACTAAAGCTGAAACTCGTTTTTATCGCACGGGTATCATATAAAATAATACAATTGATTCTACATTTTTTTCGTCAAACATTAAGAGAAATTTTGGTTCTGCTATAAAGAGCACTTAGAGGGCATTGTTTGAGTACAACACTTTGGGCTATAATTTGTAATAAAAAATCACTCTACCAAGCAATGAGTCGACATTTTACAGTGCTACGTTTAATAAAATCTACGACTATTGGGCGTAATTATCAGAATTAGGTCATAGTGGTGGGATAAACATATAAAATTGATTACTGACGAAAGGTTTGGTATTTGTCTATCAAACCTCTCATCAAACAAACACTTTAAGTGTGTCGTATTTATACATTTCAATGGCAGTTTTAATTATCTGTAGGAATTGAAAATTTATGTAAAATGCCAAATCCTGGAAATGAATTTTTACTCTACAAAGCTAGCAATTTAGAATTTCAATAACACACCAAAAATTCTGCGCAGTCTTTTGCAGTTCACATCTTAGAAAAATTGATATTGATAAACATTGTTTATTTTGCAGCCTTTTTGCATGATATGTGCATATAGCAAAAATCCTCGCAAGATTTTGTGTGCATGCAAGGCACCTCTCGAGGTAGCGATCCAATTGGTTGTCCCTTTGGAGATATGGCTACAGGTTGGCGAATACTAATTAGCGCTACAATCTGTGCTATAACTGCCAGTATATAAAGTCCTACCCAAGAACCAATGTCACATAAAGTCAGTAGCTTCAAGTTATAGCATGTATACATGTAATTGTAGCATTACTTCTACCTGTATGTAAATAATTTTTTGTATCGAAAGATGTGTTCAATAGTGTCGATTTCAATGGAACTACTATCAATATAGAGCATATTCAATGTAAATGTATGTTGTTAAAGCATTATCGTTCGTTGACAAGTGTAACCATGTCAATTTTGTTCGCAAACTTCAATGTAGGTGTGAATCATAACGTACGGTTGGCTAAAATGTGACTTTGACCATTGTTCTAGAATGATAAAAAGTCGTGGAAATATATCTGGTAATTTCTGAATTACACAGAACACGGAAATATTACAAAAATATTATCCAATAAATTGCTTGAATTAGTTTCTTTTATAAGGACTTCTCTTATAGGCCAATGATTCAGTAATATTTCCATGTTTTTTGAAGATATGGAAATTAGTAAGCAAACTTTTAAATTGCAGAGGTAATGAATGATTTGCTATAGAATATTTTATTGTAACACATTTTGTACTGTACTTTTTATTCCTTATAAAGTTTTTTTGAAAAGTCCATTTTTGAGGCATTGAAAATCATACTTCAAGTATGTCCACTTAAACTTCAAATCGAAAATTTTAATGACAAGGTGGTATGCCAGTGGATCGATTAAAATAAAACAAGATTAATTTCACATTAAATATAACTGTTTGCCGAAATTAAAAATAATCCTATTGTACTATATACGTTTGACAATTTGTCTGAAAAAAATGTGCAATAAAACTTGAAAATTTTAATCATAGGAAGTAAACATTGACAAAAAAGTTTAGCATAATATGTTGTATGTGCTCTATGGTGTTCGATAAAGATTACCAATTTATGCAACTTTGCATAATTATTTCTAAATTTCAATAGGAAATTATAGCATTTTTCATAGATTTAGTAGCTAGTTGGAATGTCGTCGATGCTGTCATTTTTGGTTCCACGAGTTAACAGAATTATAGCATCTATTCCATGCTATATGCATTCAACTGTAACTTAATAAATCTTGTATATAAAACTATTCGGGCCTTTATATGTTACTGGAAAATGTGCTATTAGCACTGATTTAGATTATGGTGCGAGAAAGCCACCCAGGTCCTCACCAACATTGCAATTGAAGTGGTCGATACTGATTATCAATAAAATCAATGAAATTGCAGCACAAAAAGTGTTAGCTATATGTACTGTAAATTCAAATTAATATTAAACTATTGGGTTCATCTATTGTATTCCGAGCTACTGAAAAACTGTGTTTTTTAAACAAGATGTCGTGGGTGGTGTAACAAAATTTCTTTAAGTCAACTTGATCATATCCAATTCTTTAAAAAGTATGTTAAAAAATTGCTCGTTTCAATATATGTAATAGCACACCTAATTATTTTATCTAGGAAAAAATATGCATTTATTTTCACTATGTAACAATGACAATTTGCGAAAGGCACTTTTCTATTGGAATAAATTAACTCTTTAAAGAGATAAAAGCCAATCTGTGGTAATATTAAAATCTATACGAAATTTCCTACTAAAGCATATGTATTTATAGCAGTGCAGTGTAATTGTAAGTTACTGCAAATAGTCAGTGCTACCTTAAATACAGAGATAGTACGTTTCTTGCCAATTTTCTGGTGGTTTCACTTTTACATAGCCTTCTATAAGTAACTCCCAAATTTTGAATAATGTGAATGTTATATTCGGTGGAAGATGACTAAGACATGTTTGCAACCACACATTACATTTTCAATCCATATTTTAATTTGACGATGAAAGAAGAAATTTAAACCATGAGGGTTTCACAAAACAAAAAACAATGAAAAATATACAAAAAGTAATATAGAAATAATAATGGCAAAATAATTTATTGTCTGACCAAATAGAAGGTGTACAGGTTTCATTCACGAGAATTTAAATTATAAGCTCTAGGAGTTGTATTTGAATAGAGATGTGATATTGAACCATTTTGCACAGCTAAAAAACAATACAGTGAGGCAAATATCATTCTCCTTCATTCAGCATAAATTGACAATAACTCAAATTACCAAAATTTTCGTACACAGATACAATGTAGAACTGGTGCTATACCAAAATATATTAGATCCCTCCCTCCCCCACCAAAAAGAAATTATCAGTCTATTAGGATGTTATATTTGAAACGTACTATTCTCTGGCAAATATTCGGGAAATTTCGGGATTTTTTCTAATGCAACACTCTGAAAACGACTCTGAGAAAATTTTTGTTTTAGCGCATTAAGCTCTTGGCCTTTTCTTGAGCAAGGAATAGTATTTAAAAAAATAATTATCTGCGAAACGCACGCCCGAATACTTGCTGAAGACAGGTTGAGATAGTCCTCCAATAGCTGAGGCTAAAAAAGTCAATGTAAAATACAGCAAAATAAATTTTAGGGTTGCTGAAGGGGCACCAAATTCTTATGTTTAAAACAATGATAGCATCCTGTTAATGAGAATTTCACATAATTCTACAGTAAACAGCGATACTGCTGGCCTTTCGGCTCATAAACTCTCAATTAGGTTAAACGATAAAATTCCAGACAAATAGTTTTTGGAAGGTACTAGCACAAAATTACTCCCACAAAACATAAAAAGCATACTCAATTTGATTCATCGAATAAAACAGAATAATTGAATCGGATATTTTTATTTGCCTATGAAATCCAATCATTTACATATTATTAGATTACCAAGAAGTAGTTCCATACATTTGTAAAATGATTTCTTCGTTAAACAATTCAAAATAAACGCCCCTTTTTTATACCAAACTGAAATTTGCATAGTAGAAGAATTCTAGTTTCTCTCGAATGGCCTCGTTGTATCCATAAATTCGAACCTACATCAATTACATTAGTCCTATTGAACTTGACAAAAAGAATCGACACTTATCAAAATTATAAATTTTCCCTTAAATAATAACTCTGCAAGAGTTCTTATACTTTAAGTATCTGAGTGGATAACAAAGGTTCTCTTCTTCATTTAATAATACACTTGTAGATGATATATTACTCTGAGTGCTTTGAATATATCTATGATGACTCACTGTATGATAATTTAAAATAGCTAGTATGATAGCATGCAATAACTTGTAGTTGATTGAATCAAGTGTTAACTAGTTGGTGTAAGGCTAATTAAGCTACTATAAGACATCTTCATGTAATCTACTCCGTTTGGAAGTACATTTTTGAATGTTGGCTTGATTAATATATATATATATATATATATATATAAATATGCATGAATTAACATTAGTAAGCTTCAGAAATGGCACATTCCTTTTTTTAAAATTTTCCTTATCATGAATAAACAAAAAGACCATACTATTCCGTTCAGATTTTTAGATGCAACGAATTCCGGACATAATGTATAAATTTGGTGGCCACAGCAAATTCGCTACATCTGAAGTTTACTATATATATTATTAGGCTTACCCAAATACTACTGGGCTCCTCATCATGCATACGCGATAAAAATATACATGCTCCGGTAACTATCATTGGTCTATACGAAAGCATGTCATGTTCCAACAAGCACCGCTGACTGTAATATTCAGTTCTAAAGATTTGAACTTCTGTGGATTTTAAAATTGAATGAGCACGGCGTAAAAAGGACCAACTTGTTGGTGCGCCAATCTCAAAGTGAAGCTTCTGGAGAATGCTAAATTCCATTTTAACTATGTCTTGCTTTGTGTACGCACTATCTGTGATGTCAATGCAATCTTGAATTTTTGGATGATGCGATTCGACGTATTTTGCTGCAATAAAGAGCGACGATACACCGACCAACTGCAATTTTACTTTATCTACTTGCTGGTTCATCAAATAGCGGTCGAGGAAATTGCATGTGAGATATAGTACTTCGGGTTGAAATTCGAATTGATAATGCACTTCTATTAGCCAATCAACAAGCACGCATCGAATCTTTGCGCTAAGATCATGTTGAAAATGCATGTAGATTGTTGGTGAAAGATTAGCCTGTAACAAAAAGTGATAATGATGAACAAAATTATAATTTTAAAAATGCATAAAAATCAATAATATTTTCAAAAATATTTTCATTTTTTCGATTGAGTTCACGATGGATGAGAACTAAATAATTTAGACATATATAAAACAACCGTTATATGTGTTTATGCTTCGAAAACTATGCGATCAAATAATATCAGTTAAAATACAAATATTTGATAAAAATTCAATTTTACACTAAAAACTTTTTTATCTAGAATTATGAATAAAATATAGTTTATTAATAAAACGAGGTGGCAAGCTATTCTATGAGAGAAATGTGTATATAACAAATTATGGCACTACATCAAAAATATTTACGTATGTAATATGCATAATACAGAATAGCTGCGATTTCATTCTTGAAAGGCGTAAAGCTATATGAATGATACCTCATAGTATTTGTTAACTTCGAAGATATTATGTGCGTATTCTGCACAGGCCAGCAAATCATCTCCATTATCAACGTCACATTTACTAAAACTTCTCGAGAGTTTAGGGCCAGGAAAATAGATGGGCTGACTAGTTTTTTTCTCTAATTTCTTCGAAATGCTACATTTTCGCAGTTTCTTCATGCGATTTCTAGGCTTCAACCGCGATGGCGAAGGAGTTCCCACTTCGAACTGATTACTACTAGGCTGCCTCATTATCTCTTTCTTGTAAATATCAGATGTGGCAATTCTGTCGTCGAAGTATCAATAGTCAGTTGACTGACAAAAATTGCGCCAATATATTTTTAAAATCAATTAAAATTTCCTACATAAATTTCTACCCCTACCCCCAGAAATTTGAAAAACTTTGAAAACGATAGAATGTAACAACGTAAAAAAATATGTAACTAACGTTGCATAAATACTCCTCCTATTTGATATAGAGAACGGGATAAATTATTGCGTTTTTTTTAATTTTATTCACTCAAATACGTCAAAATGAATATGAAAAAACATAATTTATGCACTAAGCTGAAAAATCACTCTTTTCTAAATTTTTGAGTGGAGTATTTAGATTCTTTGCTAAAACTCTTTTTTATTTTTCAAAAGAAGTATTCTCTTGATCTGATCTTTTGATATGATTTAGATTTATAATCTTGGCAATGTTTGCAAATAGCAAGTTTTCTCCAAAACTCTTCAATCTGGGTTGTCTATTGCTGTTAATTAAATATCTGCTTTAGTATTACAGGGTAAAAATAGTATTTATTTGCTGTTTCTTATGTCATTTAAGTTTTATTCTTATCCTAAACCTTTATTTGTTCAGCGATACAATGGCAACAAAATCTAGTCAATTAGAATGTCCAATAAAATATTAAAGTATTTGTACCTGCTACTTATCCTAGATGTAATTTAAATAATTCTTGAGAATGACCGTTAGGAATCAACACCTAAGAGAGTTAATTCTATTATGTAGCTGCGGAATAATTTGTCCATGGTTTTATTTTGGTCCCAGTTTGGTTTTAGTCCGGTTTCAGTTCAGTTTCAGTTTGGCTTCAGTTTTAGATTTAAGATACTTCAAAGAACTGAACCCTGTTCTTCATGCTGCTATGGTTCGTGTGTTATGAAAGTTATCTCACTTTCAGCAGCACATGTAGGTTAATATCAAATATTATTTCTGTTCTTGTGTTACTTGTTGTGTTTTCCTAACAATAACCTAGTCAACTGAAAGTTATACTACTATAGTTATAGCCTTATAAAAGACTGAGCACAGATTCAATACCATTAAATTGCCAACTGTCATGAACAGTATTCATTTTACAGTTTATGAAATGTCCAATTAACCACTTTTATTCATCTACATTAGTGCAATAAACAGTTCCATTGGTATCAAAAATTTGGTTTCAGTGATAAAAATTTCTCAAAATTAATTAAATTTCAGACATATTAGTAGTTTATCTGTAATAAAATATGATAAACAGGGCAAGTAAAAATGCCATTTTTGTTGACAGCCACCCGAGAGCACCACCAATTAAATTAGTTTAAGTTTCTTGATGAAAACAAGACAAAGTAGGTGCACTGTCAAAAGGGCATAATTAAGAAAAATACTGTTTGAAAATATATCAAAAACCATGTTCAATCCTTGTAAGAAGTTGGTGTCCAGCTTTCAAATATATTTAAAAGAAGTCATACAACTATACATCTCTCAAATGTACCTTCTTTTGTGATTGTACAAACTGTGATTGTACAAACTTTGGTTCTAAGAACTATGATTTTGTGGCTCATATGAACAATTTGTCATTTTCGTAACTGGCTATATGCTAGGTGAGAAGAGATCACAAATATATATTGATGAAGCATGTGAGAAAAAGAGCATTATTTTGGGTTATGTTGAAAAATATAAACATTGATTTATTGCAAGTTTGAAGATTGGAACTTCAGTCATCAGAATTTTCATCTAGAACTCATCTCCCATGTAAACAGCTGTGGTAAAAGTAAAAAGGCAGATCACAATCAACCTCCATTTGGGCCATTTGAATTTTTTATGACTTCTTTAAAATGTAAATTTCTCACTAATATTTGAAAATTTGTGAATGAGTTCTATTCAGATCCTTCTTAAAAGTTGGCAGTACAAAATGCCAGCAATTTGTAGAGCTCCTCATGAACTTGACGATTAAGATATTAGAGTAAAGAGTAAGTTTTATTGCAAATACAGAATTCTGCACATAAGAAATCAATACAAAATTGAAGAGAGTAATCTACTAGGAAACAAATGGTGAGCATAACAACATTTCACGGCTATCAGTAAAGATAATTTATTAAACCAATTTTTGATTTGTTTGCACAATTTCAGATTCAGAGTTTATGCAACAATGTATTTCACAAAAAAATGTTCACTTTTTAAAAGTTTTATCAGTATCAATGCATAAATTTGAATTTTGTAAAAACTTGCTGGAAAGTACACGATGATTTTGCAGCAAAAACATTTGTTTCTTAGGTCACGTTTAGTGCTATTCCAGTACCAGCACACCAGGCCAAATATATCGTCTCTCCTACATGACGGCATGATGAATCTGACTCACAATTACGCTGATAAGAAATGGAGCCTTGCTTCATTCAAATGTATTAGATTCATAGACATAAATATTTGACACTGCCCTCAGTGAATCTGATCAATCTATTACAATTAAAATGAACATATTTCTAAAAATATCACCTTTCAGTATTAATGGCGCACCTGCCATAAATTCGATACTTGGATTTGTATCTCTAAAAGAAAATAGGGCTGTAATGTTAAGGTAGCTGCTCTATACTGCTGGTGCATGGAACCAGGAACAAAATATTAGCACATGATTAAACTCTATAAATAGTCTTTTAAAAATGCTTCAGAGATGATAGGAAAGCTTATGTGTAAATTTGTTGAAACTTTTATGATTATTTATTGCTCATAGAGATCAAGCACTTATTTTTACAATATTGCTGCTATGAAAAGGCTGGCAATTATTTAAGTAAAAAAATGCATTTTGGAGAACATTTGATCACCCAGTACGCAAGCCAGAAACGAGTGCAAATTTGACGAGCTCAGTGCGATTCGCAGTCCCTGTCTTATCCAACAGTTTAGTAACATGTTTCTCCACATTTCGAATGCTAGTGTCCAATTCTTCAGCAGTCTCTCTGTTTGTAAAGCCGCGACAGAGAAGATTTAGAACTTGTTGCTCCTTTAGAGTGAGCGACATATCCCAGTTGTTTCCGGCCTTATTTAACTTTTCGTCGGTGCGTCCATTTGAGGCAGAAGATGCACCATTCACTCCCCAAACAGTATTCTGTGTTGGCACAGCGTTCGATGTCAGGAGGCTTTTTATATCGTTGAGTTCGCGTTTTAGATCGGCCATATCGGACGACGCACCGTGCTTACTTAAGATGAGATTATCGATAATCGATACAAGTTCCTCGGGGTCAAATGGTTTTGGAAGGTAAGCATTGGCCCCTGCTCTGTATCCTGCAATCCTATCTTGTGTCATTCCACGAGCCGTTAACATTATTATAGGAATATATCTTAGAGTTGGAAATGACTTCAAGCGCTGGAGAAGTTGATATCCATCCATTCCTGGCATAGTAATATCACTAATGATTACATCTGGATATACATTACCAGGATCGTTTAGATATGCTAAGGCTTGCATCCCATCCTCCTTGGTCTCAACATCATAACCTTTTTGAGTTAAATAGCTTCCAACAGCTTTACGTAACGGGGCCTCATCATCAATTAATAATAACCTATACTTCCTCGCCTCTATTCCATCAGAGTTGCTTGAAAAAAAATGCTGCGTTCCGTGTTCTTTATGATATGTCGGTAAACGGATGCACCCGAGATTGCTGAAAGGTAGAACGCGCTGAAAGCTGAACGATACAGAGATTAAAAATTTCGGTAAAATGCACCTCAAAATCATTTATATGCGAAGATACTTTTAGCATGCAGTCTATTTTTCGTTCGCTTACTTGCTTCATCTTGTTTGCTTCTATAATCTAAATTTTAATTAGATTTACACGACTCAGAGAACGAGTTGTAAAAAATACACTCCTGGTATATTTTTGAAGGGGTGCCGAAAAAGCCGTTACGACTCGAAGAATTGTACGTATGTAATGCTAAAGATCTAACTTAACGAGGTTTCTAGAGACTCGAGACGAGTACGGTCTAAGAAAGGTCAAATTAAATCTTTTATTTCTAAAAATGTTCTCAGATTGTACTGCTCACGAAATTGTTACTTTTGTATTTTAGAAATCCATTCTATTTCAGAAACGTTAATTTTTGGTCGATGAAAATAAATTGGTAATTTACTGTCCATTTATCCAAGTTTTTCTTTGAGAAAATTGTAAGAGGTCCCAAATTTTATGTCAAAAGTCCAACATAACCAAGCATTGACTTCTTGTCAGCTATCCAGCCTATTAAAATGTCCAGAAATGCAAGGTGTCTGACTTTAGAGGTTCAACTGTAATGAAATGTCAATGGAGAATGTATAATTTCAACTCAGTTGAGCTGCAATTGGAACTGTAGAATGGAATCAAACAGTTACATGCCTAAAAGCATATTTTTATATTATTGTGAAAGAGCAAAGCTTTTCACCGTGACTCATAAAAAAGCTCATGAATTCTATGCTTGCAACTCATATAGGTGATAATGAAGTTACATTTGATGAATGCAGGTAGTTTCAAGGGCATCTAATTTCCTACATTTCATTCAAAGAAATAATTTTTCCAAATTTTAGCCATGAATATCAGGCTCAAATCAACGACAGAAAAACACGTAGTAAATAATCACATCTTCTTCAGCATTTATTTTAATTCACACAAAAAATATAATTCTAACTGCGAACATTAATATATTCCAGAACAAATCTATATTTCATCCTTTCCCCTTAAAATGAAAGCAGGCAATCAAATGGACTTTTTTCAATATTGCCACTTGTAAATGATCTATCCATTTCAGCTCTGTAAATGCTGTTTCAAATGATTGCTGAGTTTCTGAGAGACCGTTTTAATGTCCAAGTCGCTTTCAAAATTATTACTTATTCGCGGCAAACAATGGAGTATACGAAGGAAAATATTCTGCGCTAAATTACATCTTTTAACCCTCTCTTCTCCCGCTAAATCGATTCCTATGCAGAGCGAATTCCTAAAAAGTTAATGAAAATTATTTTATACAATTTTATGGCAATAATGATTACAGTAACCAACGAGTTAAGTTGTTTAAAGCCTGGTTGAGGCTCTACTGAAGAATATTCATCTATCTGAAATTCACGTACATACAAAAGGATAAATAAGCTTTTATTTGATCTAATATTTCTTAAATTTTTTAATTGTCCACCAATTTTGCATTTTTTTAGTTAGTCAAATGAATTAATTCCGTTTTAGCAGCTCAAATAATTATTATGTACCCATAAAAATAGCTATTAATACTTTTATGAACAGAGAATCCCTAATTAAAGCTCCACTGGTGGCCCAGTAAAACGACCAATTGAAATGACTGAAACGCAACGAAAGGGTATCATTTGTCGCAAAAAATTATTTTACATTTATCTGAGCTAATTAAAATGAAAACGTTCCGGGGTCACCAGGGCCACCAGTGGAAAAGGTAGGAAAATGTTTATCGACACCCGCTGATATTGCATTTATCTCAAATTAACCGTTGCTGATAAAAGCACGTATACTGGCATTGTGCACATCACCGATTATCACATACCGATAAATGTGCACATCACCGATTATCACATACCGATAAATGTGCACATATAGCAAAAGCTCTATCATATATTTTTTGAGTTTTTTATAATTGATCTTCAAAATTTAAAAGTGTAGTTCTTTCAGCAACCAACTATGTGCTAAATGTCTGAGAACGCAAGATTTTAATATGATATATGATTATATTGCTTACCCAGTTTCTTTAATATACGAGGCGAAGAGACAAATGATGGTGTGTGCACAGCGCAGTCCAGTCAAAACTTGATACTCCTGTTAAATTGATATTGCAAAACATATTATAATATGGAAATTTCAGCATATTTTCTAACATATGTATTTATATTCATATATACGTATTTACAAATGTGCTTATCGTAGGTATGCATCCATGTATCTACCTGCGTACTGCATTCTAACATATTTGAGAGTATTGGAAGAACATGCAGAAAAATTTCAAGCGTGAGATCACAGTGCTCCAAGTCCATCACTCCCAAAAAGTTACTGTCAAAAAATATATAGATAAATTCATCAAATCAAAGCATATAATAGTAATAAATTTACATAGTCAAAGTTTATGCAACATCAAAATTCGCATACATATTACTGATATGATTTATTCTACTTTGAAGTAATACTGTTATGAACTCTTCACATTGAGGTGATAATACATTAAATCACTCATTCAAACTGAAAAGTAACGCAAAAACAACTACATTTTAAAGATCCCCCTCCCCCTGGCCCGGTTTCACTAACCCATGATCATGAATAAAAAACAAATATTTCAACATAATATTTTGGCCTTACATCATCGCTTTACCAAAATGTAGCTACTAAATGAGACATGTAAAATCATTTTGAGCATAACAACACAGTTTGAAAAATTTTCAGAGGTTTAATTTCTTACTAGCGCCATGATAATTCTCTACCTATGAATACTAAACGAGAACGAGAAATTGTATATAATGGGACTATACTTATCTCCAATCCTCATATTTCAAACATTATAATAGTATATTAGTGAAATTGAATGAAGAGACGACTAAATTATAACTATTCAGCATATATTTATGCAAATCCCTCCTATCTCCACCCCAATAAAGAATGTACTATAGCCTTGCACTTAAGCTCGCATTTTTGCATGGAAAAATAAATGAAGGTCATCCTAGGTAATGTTCGATGTGGACTTATTCGAAATCATGTATACGTAAATAAATGTGAAATTTAGCGCAAGGCTACTGTATGCACAAACTTATAAATCTCATGTGGGTATCTTGCAATGAACCGTAAGTGAATCGTAGACTTTAAATTTGCAATAGAGGCATGCTGCTTACAGAATTGGGTATACAGTCAGCACTTTTATACATCTTTAGAATGAGGAACGAAAGCTTTGCGTACACAGCGAACTTCCGATACAACAAATTTATCTTTAATGAATTTGTTATTACCAAAATTCTGAAACCATATTTGGATGGAACATAGTCAGCATTTTATAAATTTGTCTTATACAAAAATTCATTATAAAACAAATTTGTTACTTCCAGAAGTTAATGTAATATTTAATACATAAATGGGGGCCTCCAAACTGCATGATTGACCAATGAAATCAACAATAAAAATAACCTTGTAATTGTCCACAGCTCCTGCTTCCACAATATCCCCTCCCCAGCTGAATCCTCAAAAGTACCCAAATAATAAAAAGCCGATGCAATCCCATTATTCAAATACAAATCTTTCAGCTTTGTAATAATTTGAGTACGACGTTTTAGTAGGGAAATCAAATCTTCACCATCAAGCAAGACCTGTACTACACCCGGAAATGAAATACTCATGACTTTTTCTAGAACATGTGGCACTATTGTGTTATATGGTGTAAGGTGTTCCCTATTTTCAGAAATTATTCTTCATATAAACTAAATCCATTTTCAAAAAATAAACACATAGCCCAAACTTTTCGTGCGACTATTCGACAAGCATACCATAATTCAGTAGAACCTCCAAATAAGTTAACTAGCTATAGTTGTAATTGCAAATAAGGCTGCTAGCTACAGCGATAAATACTGTAGAAACTCAAAATTATTCATTGTTTACAAAGTGTGCAGCCTCACCGGCCCCACTTAATTTCTGAAAAATAGCTAGCTATTATGTAAACAGCCAGGCTTGGTAAGCTCAAGAATTATGAAAATCAAAAATCTCCGAAATTGTACAAGTATGACTGATTTTGGTCAATGTTATGCACAATTGTCCAGGATGAAAATAATCTGTGCTCATATACTCTGCACCTCCAAGTTTTTCTGTGAAACTTGAGCAGGTCAAAATCTTAGATGTATCACACAAAAAAGAACAAAATTTAAAGTGAAATCTAAACCAGAATTGAAAGGACCAATATGCAATAATTCAAAAAGTATTTTCTTACAGCTGATTGGCTAAAACAGGAAACTGACCCTTACAACAGTAAATTTGATGCTTTAAAATACAGCAAATGTAAAGTACAGTTTAGACCATAATAATGAAAATTTTCGTATGATTTACCTTGTCGATAGTCTCATTACAATCGAATGCTGCAGGACTACTCGGACTTGAAGAACTTGTTCGGATTTGAACCGAATCACAGTTTGGAACCATTGCATCCGAATAGGGAGATACAGCTACCCTATGTTACATACAGTTGAAATAATTTACTTTGAATTTAATCAGTTTGACCAAGCCAACTACAAGATTCGCATACAAATTTTTTCCTTCTAACAGTATAAGCGTCATAGAGGCATAAAAATTCAATATATAGACAGGTTAAAAAATATGAATGCACTGCCAAGTTTAATAAATCTCATTTAAAATTTAGGAATTATTGTGATATTCAAGCTGCAGTAAACTTTGGATATAAAAAATCTATCAAAACTATCGAATTTAATAGTTGTATCTAAAATATGAAGCTGAACTCAGCGCCACTAACTTTTCGTTTATTCGTTATATGTGAAAATTTGTTGAGGGCAAATTTTTTATATTCGAGATTTACTGCATAAAGATAAGTAATCGAATACATTAAATTCAAAAATCCCGCGAGACCTAAATGCTTAAAGATGTTTCAAGCAATGGATTATAATTTCCAGGTTTTGGCTTTACTTCCTAAATTTTTGTTCCAAATTTGCATCTACTACGATATTTTAATCTCTTCAATTTTCTTAAATATTTGCGTGCCACTCAAGTACATGTTTTGGCCAGTTCTAATGAACAATATGAGCTGTACTATTCAAATTCTCCTTAAATAATGAAAAATTTTGTCCCAGGCTATCGCAAAAAATTGGTTCCAATGTTCTGAAGAGCCACAAAATTTTAAATAATTGAAGGTTTTCCTGTCAAGTTACTCTTGATTTGGACCCTACCATTGTTTGCCTTGAGATTTGTATACATATATTCCGATGCTATAATGAGTTAGTTAAGCATGAACGCATATATCGAAAAATATATAAATTTGTACATGCAGTTCGATGATAGTGCAGAACATGTTACTGAAAAAAGACTCTAAGAACAATCAAGATGTCACTAATGATAGAAGAATTCATAGGGAGATGAAAGGGCAAATAATTACTCTAACTACTTTTCAGCTTAAAATTAGTTCATTCTAGTCGAAAGATTATCTCAATATAATTTATAAAAGGTGAAATGGTTTATCAAAAACTCTTCTGCAATAGAAGTCTATAGTCAATATGGAAAAAGTGGAGGTTTCAAATTCAAGTTGAACAGTACACAAATGAAATCCATTCAGTTTTGTGGCGATAAATCTAAAAAAAGTTCTTTGAGTTGCATGAAAAGGAAAAATAATCTGAAAAGCAAAAAGTAATTGAATTTAACCTTAGAGGAAACTCCGAGTCCTTCTTTTCAATGTGAATGGTACCATTTGCTAAACTTTGATCCGTGAAATTCTGCCAGAAACAAAAAAAATTATAAACACATGGCCGACATCAAACAAAAAAGTCATGCATGCGCTGACCATTTCTATTGGTGTAGAGTGCTATGAACAATTTAGCACTGTGTAAATCATATCCGACTATATCTGTCTGTATATTTTGTATGAACTATGCACACTGATTTGTACCTGCCACTAATTTCGGTTCAAGTTACTAAAAATCCAAGTTGGATTATATTCATTCATTAGTTAGCAAATAACATATTTCTTTGTTGCCGTCTATGGTCTTTTTATTGTTTACACGTATTATCAGAGAACTATAACATGTTATAGCCTCCAATGCTCCCTCGATGCATTTAACAGAGTAAAAAATGTCAAGCAGTAACATAAAAAGTAAAAAAAGGTTGAAGAAAAACTCGAAAGTGCTAAAGTATTAAAAAGAGAAAAAAAACTGTTCTTTAGGCTAAAAACTCTTCAATCTATATTTGCGGCACCTTTTGGGGAGCCGAGGGTATTCAAAATAAGAAAGAAAAAGCAACCCATTAATTTAGGCACAGCTCGATGGAAAAAGTGCTGCCATAAATTTGCAGGGTGCTGATGATGTAACAGGAAGAAATTACTTATTTTTACAAATGAGAAATCTAGTGACATATTGAAAGGTAAGACATATAGTACTACGCCGCAATTTGCACTCTACAACCACAATGAAATACAGTGACACTAGGGAGAAGCCATGAAAGAGTCTGACACACTAACTAGAAAAGAATAAATTGATTATTCGGTTTGTTTATGAACAAAGATGTTGATAACACAAAAAATTTTTGGCTACCTAGTGTGGAATTTCAAAATTGATAAATATGAATTAAAAAAAAACAACTTCTAGAACATTGCAATTTGATTGTAGTTTAATTTTCAACTTTCCAAGATTAACTGATATAAAAACTGAAATTTTTTTATTTGTGAAAAGTCACTATGAGTGTAATGAACTGAAAATTCGCTAGTCTTTTTTCCTATAAACAATGGATTTTCAACCATAAAAAATATTTTAAACTACGGTCTCTCGACAAAATTAGGTAATCATAAACTGAACATCTTAAGTGAATCTATATGAGTCTTTTTTGCTCTACCAAAGCAATAATATTGTTCATAAAAATCTAAAACATTTGGTGGCGGGAAGATATATTTTCAAACAAAAGAGTCTTTTTATTTTGTTCAAGTTTCTTTTTTAACGAATATCAAAGATTAAAATCCCATAAAAAAAGAGAGGGAAAGAAAGAGAGAGTGTATTACTAATTGAAAAATAAATTTCAACTTCGACTTAAGATTACTTAAAAAAACGGCATTCAAAGAACAGTTTCTATAACTGCAATTTCGATAGAGACTACTATACCATAAACTTCGTATACAAGGAATCTGCCTGAATCGCCGAAAAAAACTTGTTCTATCCAAAAATCTGAGTATGGACTTAACACAATGCAACTTTTCATTTATTCATCATAAGTGAAATATGCTTAAAGCAGAAATTTGTTATATCCGAATTTTACTGCATGTCAACTAGGCAGTGCCAATTTCAACAAATATGCGATTATAAATGAATACCAACTGTTAATAACATTTTTCTAGCTTATTACAAGCACATAAAAAAACGAGTATTTACGGTTTTGAAATAAACAATGGGTCAGGAGTATGCCTTTGTAAAGAATTGACCAAAATCAAGCATCGGTTTAGTTCTCATCTTAATGAATCTATGATTTTGCTCAATTACTTTATTTACTATACAGAATAAGTGATAGTGATGCAGAGTAGATGAAGTAGATATCAGTTGCTGCCCAGTCAACGCCCAATTATCAATCCTAATAATGAGGAAAGGAACGGTAATAATAATAATAACGATATTCAAAGGACCCAATAGTACATATTGTCTTTTGAACAAACTAAACACAAAGCTAGTTCGAGTCATTGAGTTTAAAACATATTTTCACCAAAACCATTTGACTTTTCACCTCAATTTTATAAGCATCAAAGGCAACAACTGTGCTTATTTTTCCTTCTTTTTTCTCACTAAAGGGCAAAACTCCTATTGCGCGCAAGCCGCTAATACTATTCCGCCTCATTCGCTCGTTACTTTTTGTACGAGCTTCTTTCAATTTCTCTCTATCAGGGTCCTTACTCGGGGTATTTAGCCCCTCTTCGGAGCAGCTAGCTCGACCCTTTAAAAGCTTTCGGACGCCATTACTCTTTTCCTCCTGTGGTACTGACGATTGCGATTGTTTAGCAATGTTTAAACTGTGTCTCTTGTTACTATTGATGCTAGACCTCTTCTTCGTCGGAATCTTACTATCATTACTCTAGAAATGAGAAATGAACGAGACAAATCATATAAAATACAAGTATTTTTATATGCAGTTAACATTCTATAAATCGATGGTCCACTAAATGATAATTCTAATATTTGATAGCATACCGCTCTACTGACCTCCATTTGTTGGCGTTCAGATATATATATATATATATATAATCCGAGTATATTCAATTAACCGATAATTTTTCACATAGCTGACAGTATCAGTTTATGGAGTATAAACTGCACATAAGTATTTGATGCACGTTTACATGAAAAACTTTATAGAAAAATACACTTATCCACAGGAAGGCCGAGTAGAAGCAAAAACAGTTATCAGAAAAATAGGTAGATAAGTATGCAAATAGTGTTAGCATGTATGAAGCAAACTTTGGATAAAAAATCAATATGGACCACCGAATTTATCCATTATTGCTGAAATTGGCACAATGAAACTTTTTCATTTATTCATTATAAGTGAAAATTTGTTACATCCAAATTTCATGTTCATATATGCATACATATGCAAGCAAACCAAAAAAGTTCTGAAAAAAGAAAACAAAATTCTCATGCAACATAGGGAAAAAAGTAAAATGACTTTAAAAAGTGTAGTTAAAGGTAAAAAAAGTATTATAAATAGAGATTCAATTCTGTTTGTGTATGACTCGTTCTGTATGGCAATAGGACAGAGTGCAAAAAATGTAATCCAGAAAAAGAAGAGAAATCGAAAGAGCACTGTGAATCACATAGTCCGATGGTGTAAACTGATTAAAGAAAATTGTTCTAGAACTTTATTATCACCTGGGCACAAAATTTGTACAAGTCTTAAATCTAGAATACTGATGAATAAATCTGTAGTTGACTTGCATAATACCCGAAATTCCCTAAATATGCTGTGGAAAATTACAAGAATATTCTTTACAAATCTATTGCACGTTAACGCATTGCTTGAATTAGCGCAGTTTCAATTTGTTCAGTATTTCACAAGCCACTTTAGCAATATCCATTAGGAAACTATGTCATGTAACAACAAACACTAGAGAAGAATGGAAACCGACCGCACTGATATAAACCAAGATGATGAAAATTCACATAGCAATAAGTCGTCAAATTCAAATTCCAGATAGATTTATCATTTCACTACACAGTTCAATCTACAGTTCGGCTTCTACAACGTATTCATCATATACATATATACATTAAAATTCGAATATAACGAATCCACACGAATTTTCACTCACAGCGAATAAACGAAAAAGCCATACTGTGACAAGTTTCACTTCAGATTTTCAAATATCATGAATGAATTCGGTAGTCCCGATAGATTTGTTATATCTAACATTACTCTATGCACCAATATTTTTTTTTAAATACGAAATTTATTATATATTGCAAGTATAATTTATAAATATAGTCTTGTTGACCTGAATGACGGATTCTGCAATATCAGAAATTTCAGTATCAAAAGCCCAAATTGATACGAAATTGCTCGCAAATGTAGCAGCCACAATTTGTCCCTCCGGGCTATAATGAATCGCCTTATGAAGAAGAATTATTTTGTTAAGCCAATGAAATTACAAAATCTTTCATGCAGTTTAAAGCGATTCGTTATATTGAAGTGCCGAACTTAAAATTGGATCAAATGGTAATAAAATATATATTATCAATATTTCAATTATTTATCATTACTGTCGATACACGCAGAAAAAGCCACTAAAATTACTGATTTTGAAAATATTAATGCGCCATTGATAAAAACAATTCGAACAGAAAAATATTTGCCCAAGTGAATTCTCAGCTCATCATGAGTCGGATTATTTTTGTGGAAAGCCGAATTTCAAAATAATTTTCAAAGGCTAAAAAATTTGAATAATTTAGCACTTTTTTATTATCTTAAGGTCATATTAACTGGCAAATGAACATAATACTAAAGATATGTTGACATTAAGCCAGTGTTAACTTTGGTAACAGTTAAGTCACACGAACCTTTGGACTATCCCAAGGCACATTTCCAGACTGCACCAATCCTGCATTTAACTCTAAATTATCCCATTTCCAGCCTTTCAATCCATTCATACTTCCTCCGTAGATCTGCACAAAAATTATTAAAAGAATATATTGAAAGGAAAAATATATAAAATTCAACAAAACATATGACAGACAATAAAAATTTATTATTATTAAATCATATACGATAATGCAAGTTGTTGTAAAAAAATACAATAACTTTAAACAAATCAAAACAGGCAGCAATATTTCTCTTGGGGGCTCAGTAAGTATAATTGAAATCATAGTGATTATTGCCAATTTTAATATTTCAAATTTATGCAAGAATCAATATGATACCAAATTAGTATTGATGCTGACTAGCTGGCTATGTATATAAAAAATATTAACCTCTTTCGAATTACAGCCATAGAAATTATTATTAGAATATTATTCTGATATGATTTCAAGTTGAAGCTGAATCTTGCATTTTTCAGGATCATATTATTCTATCTGTTCTCTGTGAGCTTTCTATCTCCGAATTTCATCAAATGAAGCAATAAAAACAGGACTGCAGGATGAAACCCAGAATTCTGAAACCAGTAGGTAGACAAGTAGTTAAATTCGAAAGGATTAACAGTAATCTAAAAGTACACAATTGTTCAAGAAGCTTTTGGTAAAGACACTGAAATAGTGGACATTCAATTTACCATTGTTCCATCAGTGTTAAAGGCTAGACACTGGAAGGGGCTACTCTCAGGCGAACTCGAGCAAATAAACTGTCAGCATAAAAAAAATTAAAATTAAACTCATCGAAAGGATCAAAGTTGCACAAATTCAAACACTGATTGCCTTGAACTAGATAAGAAACATTACATGAAAGGCATATTATAGAGCTATTAATATAAACTATGCATATGCATGAATGTATTACAATCATCTACCTGCATTGAATCCACATCATAAAGCTTAATCATACGATCGCTTGTAGCAGCAGCTAGCAAAATTTCCTGAGGGTTGAAGCACAGCTTCCGCACGGGCCCCGAACAGGACTCAAAGATGTGTTGAACCTTAGATGTGCGCATATCCCATATTCGAATTTCGCCATCTCTTGAACTGCTTGCTAGCAGCAATCCATCAGGGCTCAATTTCACATCAGTTAACTGAAATATACATATACATATATACTAGGATTCACAAATTCATTTACTGGTGCACAAAATGAGCCCGTCAATTAATGAATTTATCATCAAATGTAACTAAATGAGTGTTATGATAGGTTCAGCTAAATCAAATTTATCTATGCAGTAAACGTTGCATATAACAAAACTCTCCCAATCACTGAATTAATTAGCTATATGCGGGATTTGTTATATCCGAAAAACTGATGTTGTGCACAATATGACATTCTAGCTTATTTGCTATAAATAAAAATTCGCTAAAGTCGAGCTTTCACTGTAAATGCGTATTCAAATTTTGAAATTTTTTGTAGCGAAAATCCATTTCAAAAACTCCTGTGATGATAATATATATATGTGCACATTTTAATTTTAATTTTTTCATATATCATATATTCATATTAATAGCATAAAACGTATGCACAACGCGAAGTACTTTGAGCAAAAAGTTTCTAACAAATGTGGTGGTTGTGTAAGGCAATCAAATTTTAATCGATTCGGCAATAAATGGAGGTGCATTTTGAACTTTTTACTAAATTTGTACAATTTCATTTGAATGACATGTAGAATACTCGAGTATTTCAAATTTTGCTAATATTTCAAATGAATGATTTAGAAATGATTGTTCACATAACCTAAATTGCTATGTATCTACAAATCAGTAATATGTCAATTTCGACTAAACTCAGTGGAAATATTGAAGCTAACGGATTACTGATGAAGGCATGTAATTTTTAAATACAATTAGGTTGGATAAACCTTTAGGCCTTAGAACAAGATGTGATTTCCCCGTGATATTTTGCTGAAAGCGACGGTATTTTAAATCAATACATACTGTTCAGATGTGTTTGATCATATATTTTTTTTAAAATGTATTTTGCACTATATATCTTAAAATTTCCATGAATACTTACTAAAGATAACTCATAATATTTATTTTCTTCTTTTCCAATAATATTTATTAATTACAGCAAACTTTGGATATAAAAAATTTTAACAATACAGTAAACAAAAAAGCTATATTGTGTCCAAATTCAGCTTCAGGTTTTTGGGTATAACGAGTTATTTCGGTGGTTCCTTCAAATTCGTGATATCCGAAGTTTTCGGTTAGGTACGATGTTAAAATATAACTATTTTCTTACCTCTGATTTATGACCTTTGAATGCAAAAACACATTCTTTTGTGTCCATCTTCCATACTTTCACCATACAGTCCATTCCCCCTGTCGCTAAAAAGGAGTGATCAAAACTTCCACTATCTATGGCTATTACATTACTCTTGTGGCCATTAAAACTTCCAGCCATCTAGAACATTGCATAAAGTAATAAATTGGCTCTGATGACAAACTCTAAAGAAATATTTGAAAATGCATCCTATTTAAATGAAGACTCAAAACATAGCACATAAGCGGAAACTACCTGAGAAACGATTTACTTCGAAGATGCCAAAAAAAGTATGTAAATATATGTTTAACTAATTATCACTGGCCTCAAACAAATGGTTAAGATCAAAATTTGATATACTAAAATAGGTATAGAGTCTCCGTATTAATTATCAAAAAAATACATATTTTATACGATATTGCTAACCTTCCCAACAGTAAGGTCATAGCGCTTCACAGCTCCACCGTAGCTCCCACTGTATAAAAATTCTTCCTTGTTGTCAAAACAGACACATTCGATCGCCGTGCTATTCCCTTGCAAGCTCCAAATAGGATTCGATCGACCAATTTTCCATACATTGACTTGTTTGTCATTACCACCAGTTGCAAGCACTGCACCAGAACATGGCCCAATCGCCACACTGGTCACATCAGTGCTGTGAGCCGCGTATTCGTGCGCTTTGAATCCACGAAGAATTTCCATTCGAAGAATGAACCTAAATGCCCATTTGTACTAGATTTTCATGAGATAATATATCGAGAATAACTGCTAAAGTTAACAAGGTAAAAGCTACTCGATTCTGATTATCACTCTACTGAGAAAATACCATTGCAACTTCATATTTTAATTTCAGTTGAAGGTTTCGATATTTTGATAATAGTGCTTGGATGCTTTAATGCATATCAACTTATATCGTACTAGATCACTTAATCTCAAATGAAAGCAAGCATTTTCGTCCATTAGTACTTTGACATTGGGAAGCCACAAAGTTCGTTACATTCTTGTTTTTTCAATTGGTTTCAAAATATTTTAAATTTTTAAGGCAGTCAGAAATACTCAATAGAAATATCTCATTTTTGATTAGTTTCATGCTTGGCTAAGCAAAAGCAAAGATTTCTCTACAAAATAAACCCTAACCCATCAAGGAATTAATGTGCTAGCCTTCTGAAGTTTTACAGCTAAACACCTTAATCTTATACTAGTAAAACAGGATGGACTAAAATCAATGCTATGGAGATGGAGTAAAAAAATAGCTATTGCAGTTTACATATGGTTGGTTACAAGTAGGTAGCTACTGTTGTATGGACTGTAGATTCAGTAGCCTACAATCCTGCATATCCCAAACTCCAGCTAAAATAAATTTCTCAAATATTTACTATAATCAAAACTGCATCTAATTATATTTAGAGGAGGTATTTATTCATGCAATAACTATAGTAAAAAAGGAAAGTGCAAAGTAGCTGTAGATTTAAATTAGTTGCTCTGAGCTATATAGAATGATAGTTCAATAAAAAATTTCCTTTTCAAAATGTAAATATAGCATTCTGTGTCTCTCTTTCTGAAGCAAATCAACTTGACACATTGCTGTAATACAGACAGACATTTGAACATAGATCATACAGTTTATATTACTGCGTTGTTAGAGTTCATTTCTAGCAATGCAAGACAGACAATTATTCAATCATATGATGGACCAGTAGTAATTGCGCTGTGGCACTATTCCATTGG